>JAUCBJ010005566.1:0-30859 GCA_032718475.1 Nemertoderma westbladi
TGATGGCTTTATTAAAACGCGATTGGTGCACTGGAATCTCGACGTGTTATTCGAGGAAGAAAGAATAAAACGATATGGCGATGTGGAAACCTATACTACACAATGCTTAAAGTATGGAGATTTACCCAATGCTAACGAGTGCGCTACTTTGTGGCATCCAGTGGGAATGACTCTCGAAAACGCCACTAAAGAATGGAACGAGACTCTTAACGTTATCGAGATGTATGGCGTTGTTACTTACGACAACGAAGGTAGCGTTCCGGTGGGAGAATTAGGAACTACGCGAATGATACATATACGAGGACTCGCTGGTTCTACCCACGTATTCACTCGAGCGTGTTCTGACGTGATTGATTATTCTTTTGAAACTCTTACGGAGATACAAAAGAAACTTCGACATGGACAATTCGAACTCGCGCAGCGTTACGTCACCGACACCGAACGCAAACCGGCCATGGGTATCGATGGATCAATGTTACCCCAACCTGTACTCGCAATGTTGTTTAACGAAAGAATTCTAAAAATCGGCTCAGCTGTTTATGGAGATCTCCAAAACGACTTCCGGAATATGGAGAACATTCCATACCCTTTCGTTGATACTCAGCTGATTGCTCCTTGGGCCGAAGGCCGAGGTTTCTTTCGCACTATGTATGCCAATACACCCAGCGGCATTACTAAAGTACAACGGACATCCAGCGGACATCTTGCCTTTCAAGAATATGGTTGGAATTTCAAAGTTGGAAATCCTATAAATTACCAGCAAGTATATGGAGATCATTACTCTCGTTTATATTTTGATGGACCATTAACTGCGCCTGGTGCCGTATATAGCTTTATGAGTGTTCCCCTTCGCCCTTCCTTAGCTATATACACGATCTTTGAAAACGCAGCACTTACCGGTTGGCTGGCCGATGTGTGCAGTCGTACCATACGCGCTCACCCGTTAATACTTGGAACTAAACTCGCCAAGTTAGACGAACACAATAAGTTCATACGTTTCGAATGTTTCCGGCGCTTTCTGACTCCGTTCCGTAACGTCGATAGTCAGTTCAAGGATCGCGCGCTGACCAAGCTCAGTCTTTGAGACTCAGCTGCGGAGAAACTGAGTAGCGCTGGATTTGCCGTCTTTCAAGACGTTTGTATACAGAACCTACATTCATCCGTTATACAAAGACCCCGAATATCTACAGGTTATTCTGTCGTGGAAATACAGACAGTGGGTCCACTTACGGAAACCGACGCACCCACTTCGTCTATGCAGCTGGAGGATGAACCAGTATGCTTGGAATCAGAAGCGATTCAACCTACGGCTTCCCGGAGCAGTGACAATGATTATGTCATAGATTGGTATCAAGGTCCACAGCGTCTCACAGCGTACGATTATCGACACGCCAACTACGTTTCCCGAAAACGTTGTCGATTATGCGCATCGAGAGACCACTACACTCCTCTAGACTCGAGCGTACCTTGTTCCTATTTCCTCGAACAACCGATGATGGAAATATATTGTGCTTATTGCCGGCTTAATAACTCTCATATATTTGCCGTCTGCCCACAATTTATGACTCAATGTCACTACTGCCAACTTAAAGGACACGAAAGTTACAATTGTCCCTTTAATCGCGATTTAGAGAGCGTAGACGAGATGATCACCCTGCGATACATCCGAGCTTGGGAAGCGAACGCCGATTTACATTGCGAATCCCGACATCGCTATTACCCTGGACGAGCTTACGAGGGAGTTTACGCGTTCCATCCTTACCTATTCGCGTCGATTGAACAGAAAACACGCGTACCAAGTTACGAGTTAATAAAGTGTGTTGGTGAGTGTATTTCCACCAAGTTTGTCAGGAAATACCTTAGAAACGTTAACCCCAATGATATAACCACATATCACCTGATCAATTTTATCCGTCAGGACCCTGAGTATGGCGACATTTTCGTGAACTCGCATCCTGAACTCCAGGAAGTATCTCGGCGCCCATATGAATATCGAACCCGAGAACGCGAGCTGGAGAGAACCATTAAACCGAGAAAGTTCCTCACCACTCACGGTCCACCCACCGCTAGTGTCCAGACGACCCGTCAAGGACCCGTAGGAGCTGCTGTCCTGAGACGCGCTCTAAAGGCCGTTAGACCTCACTCCACTGAGGTTGATATTAATCAACCAGGTACTTCGACCGGCGGGTATACCGATCGTAACCCTGCACCTTCTGATGCAATTATATTGCACCCTTCGCCTAGGAGCTACAGCCCTCCTCGTAAAGTGGCTCGCCCCAAAGAGAAAAGGTCTCTTGCTAGCCTTAAGAAACTGCGTAAACGCCGTCCGCGCAAGAAAGACTAACTGTTTAGAGTATTTTTATATTTTAGAAACTGTGATTTTGTATATTTTATAGACTTAAATCCCATTTTCTGGGAGCGGTGTAAAAGCTTTTGTGGGATAACTGATTCGTTTGCCTTGTTGGCCAGTTCCCCCCCAGTCGCTAGAATACTCTCTAAAGGGATCTATAGCTAAAAATAGTGCAAGTTACCAGCTTATTGGCTGATTTGCTGTACGCAGGCATCCGGGCTCTGTTTAATCGGCCAACAAGCCTAGGGAGGTTGCGTCATAGCCTTGTTTTTGTATCTCCCAATAGAATTTGAGTTAGCCTTGATTTTGACCTATCACAGAGCTACTGAACTGAAATTTTCCTATCTCACTGCTCTTTCTCTGTGTTGAACGGGAGCTTCGTGGAATAAGGGAGTTGGTATCCTCGTGTAGAGCAGTAGTCACGAGTTTTTCAAAGCCACGAAAGAACGGCTTTTTAGTGTTTTGTGCTTTCTGCTTTTTAGCTCAACACTAGTAGGTTTAATCATAAGGACATATATCCTTTAACTGACTGATTGCCAAAACAAACAAACTGGCTTTTAATCACTTGAACAACTGCTGCTAAAATTACCTGCTCAATCAATACCGTATACTGCTATTTGTTGTCGGTTATTCATTATATTTGTTGATGAATTATTATATTGGAATAACGAGAAATAACCCCGGCACCCAATATTCTTGATATACCGAAGGTAAGAGAGAAAGGTTACCAATAACGATTGTGACTTATGTTAAAGTGGTTTGAAGTGAATCTAATGTTATTTGATAGACCCTACATGAGTCAGTCTGTGTTCCTTTTATATGTGACTAAAATCAGTGAAGATTGGCAGATTAGTGTGCAGTATTGTGCAGCATTGTGTACGAGTGAGTCTGTTAAAGAAGCATTTCCTAAAGAATGCGTCATATATGTGAATTATAATTAAGCCATATCGTTGTGAGTAGTTTAAGTCATAACTCTGTTTATATAAATAAAGCGCCACGTCCTAAAGGAACTGTTAATATTCCCGAAGGTGAATAATATTGTCAGAGATTATATAATACTGTCAGTCGAATAATACATTAGGCTTACATAGCAATAAAATTAAACCGTCGAACCCAATCTCCCGGGAATATCCAGCGGGTGAATGGTCGCGCATAGATTGGTTTCGACTAGTGTAGTGAATCAAATACTTGTCATAGGCTAAAAGGCGATTTAATATCTAGAAGACATCTTAATTTGGCGGGTTAAACTGCCAAAGGTCTAAAAGCGCGAACAGGTGGGGCTCACCTCCTGATTACCCCCGGGCACCACTTAAGCTCTGCCCCCCCCCCCCCCCCCCCCCCTTAACGAAAAGCTGGACGCGCCCCTGCAGTACAGCATATTCATAGTACTTAAGATCGACTCTCCTGTACGCATATGAGGCATATTGTATGGTGAATCATACATTCATACGCTGATAAATTGGCATCAAATACCAATAATATTTCATTAATTTGATTGAAAAGTGAAACAAAAATTATCGATATATCTAATGACCAATTTATTTTCACCAATCGTTGAAATCTTCCAATTCTGTTATCGGTGAGGAAGAAGTGCTGTATCAGGGAGATATGCGCATCTGATACTTAGGAAGAAGTGCTGTATCAGGGAGATATGCGCATCTGATACAGGAAGAAGTGCTGCATCAGGACGATATGCGCATCTGATAGAAGTGCTGTATCAGGGAGATATGCGCATCTGATAGAAGTGCTGTATCAGGGAGATATGCGCATCTGATAGAAGTGCTGTATCAGGGAGATATGCGCATCTGATAGAAGTGCTGTATCAGGGAGATATGCGCATCTGATAGAAGTGCTGTATCAGGGAGATATGCGCATCTGATAGAAGTGCTGTATCAGGGAGATATGCGCATCTGATAGAAGTGCTGTATCAGGGAGATATGCGCATCTGATAGAAGTGCTGTATCAGGGAGATATGCGCATCTGATACTGTGAGGAAGAAGTGCTGTATCAGGGAGATATGCGCATCTGATACAGGAAGAAGTGCTGTATCAGGACGATATGCGCATCTGATAGAAGTGCTGTATCAGGGAGATATGCGCATCTGATAGAAGTGCTGTATCAGGGAGATATGCGCATCTGATAGAAGTGCTGTATCAGGGAGATATGCGCATCTGATAGAAGTGCTGTATCAGGGAGATATGCGCATCTGATACTGTGAGGAAGAAGTGCTGTATCAGGGAGATATGCGCATCTGATACAGGAAGAAGTGCTGTATCAGGACGATATGCGCATCTGATAGAAGTGCTGTATCAGGGAGATATGCGCATCTGATAGAAGTGCTGTATCAGGGAGATATGCGCATCTGATAGAAGTGCTGTATCAGGGAGATATGCGCATCTGATACTGTGAGGAAGAAGTGCTGTATCAGGGAGATATGCGCATCTGATACAGGAAGAAGTGCTGTATCAGGGAGATATGCGCATCTGATACTTAGGAAGAAGTGCTGTATCAGGGAGATATGCGCATCTGATACAGGAAGAAGTGCTGTATCAGGGCGATATGCGCATCTGATACAGGAAGAAGTGCTGTATCAGGGCGATATGCGCATCTGATACAGGAAGAAGTGCTGTATCAGGGAGATATGCGCATCTGATACTTAGGAAGAAGTGCTGTATCAGGGAGATATGCGCATCTGATACTTAGGAAGAAGTGCTGTATCAGGGGGATATGCGCATCTGATACTGAGGAAGAAGTGCTGTATCAGGGAGATATGCGCATCTGATACAGGAAGAAGTGCTGTATCAGGACGATATGCGCATCTGATAGAAGTGCTGTATCAGGGAGATATGCGCATCTGATAGAAGTGCTGTATCAGGGAGATACGCGCATCTGATACTGTGAGGAAGAAGTGCTGTATCAGGGAGATATGCGCATCTGATACAGGAAGAAGTGCTGTATCAGGGAGATATGCGCATCTGATACTTAGGAAGAAGTGCTGTATCAGGGAGATATGCGCATCTGATACAGGAAGAAGTGCTGTATCAGGACGATATGCGCATCTGATAGAAGTGCTGTATCAGGGAGATATGCGCATCTGATAGAAGTGCTGTATCAGGGAGATATGCGCATCTGATAGAAGTGCTGTATCAGGGAGATATGCGCATCTGATACTTAGGAAGAAGTGCTGTATCAGGGAGATATGCGCATCTGATACAGGAAGAAGTGCTGTATCAGGACGATATGCGCATCTGATAGAAGTGCTGTATCAGGGAGATATGCGCATCTGATAGAAGTGCTGTATCAGGGAGATATGCGCATCTGATACAGGAAGAAGTGCTGTATCAGGACGATATGCGCATCTGATAGAAGTGCTGTATCAGGGAGATATGCGCATCTGATAGAAGTGCTGTATCAGGGAGATATGCGCATCTGATAGAAGTGCTGTATCAGGGAGATATGCGCATCTGATAGAAGTGCTGTATCAGGGAGATATGCGCATCTGATAGAAGTGCTGTATCAGGGAGATATGCGCATCTGATACTGTGAGGAAGAAGTGCTGTATCAGGGAGATATGCGCATCTGATACAGGAAGAAGTGCTGTATCAGGACGATATGCGCATCTGATAGAAGTGCTGTATCAGGGAGATATGCGCATCTGATAGAAGTGCTGTATCAGGGAGATATGCGCATCTGATAGAAGTGCTGTATCAGGGAGATATGCGCATCTGATACGGCAATTCCAAACACAACAATGTCTGATTTCAGACGGATCTAAATGTCAAATCATTTAAAGTCCATCATAAAATATAGTAGATACGTACATACGTACTGTAGATATAACCAAAGTCAACAAGAAACATCAAATCTGTGATAGCTGTCATTAATTCCAAAGTTCAACAAATCGATTCACATCCTTGTTCTTGGATATTATTAAAAATATATTTATACTCTGTAAATGAAACTCTACCATATTGTATTAATAGCGTTTACTAAATTAACATTGTAACACGTTCGCTAAGTGATATAAAGGTCCCCTTAGACAATAATACCTTCATGAATTGGTGTTATATTTGTTAATGTTTTTACAAATGAATAAGTAAAACGATCTATCTAAGTTTGTCTGAAATGTACCGAGCTCCTAAAGGAACATGATATTTCCGGAAACGAGCGCATGTGTTGTACACGTGCGACCACGTGTTGGAGAACACGTGTTAGAAAATATTTTTTCGTCTTCAAAAATCATGACCCTTTATGGGCTCCGTATAGTTATGGGAGTATTTTTTATTAACAAAGTTAAAACGCAAACAAATTCAATAAATTTATGAAACCATTAGAATAGTCCAATATGGATGTTATACCCGTTGATGAGTTGAAGTCGTTTATACAAAGGTGTATGGAACAAGTTGGAACGAAGGCGACACATGCCGAAGTGCTAGCCAATGTACTTGTAGATGCAGACAAAAGGGGCCACTATAGTCAGGGGTTAAACAGATTACTAATGTATATTGTTGACGTTAAATCAGGAACCACTACAAAGTCTGGTATTCCTATAGTCTTAAAGGAAACTTTGGCAACAGCTTGGGTCGATGGGGCCAATCTCTTGGGTCCCGTTGTGGGTCACTACTGCATGGATTTAGCAATAACTAAAGCGAAACGTGCGGGAGTGGGTTGGGTGTGCGCCAAAGCATCCAATCACTACGGAATGGCCAGTCACTACAGCATGATGGCGTTGAAACACGGGATGTTGGGAATGTCCTTCACTAATTCTTTGCCGACAGTGGTGCCCACTAGGAGTAGATCCAGGCTTCTGGGTAGCAACCCACTAACAATAGCGGCCCCAGCAACCAATGGAGATTCCTTTGTGTTGGACATGACGACATCTAGTGTCGATATCGCGAAAGTGGAAAAATCGCACATGAATCGAGAACCTATTCCGCTAGGATGGGGGGTCAATGAGTTCGGTGAACCGACCACGGAACCTGATGAGGTCTTAACCGGTGGAGGTTTGTCTCCTTTGGGAGGGGATGAAACCACTGGCGGTCACAAGGGGTACGGTTTGGCCTCGGCCGTAGAGGTATTTTGTGGGATTCTTTCCGGCAGTGACTTCGGACCGGCGATCGGGAATTTAGAGGAAAAGAAGACCGCAGCTAATCTGGGGCAGTGTTTCGTTGCGATCAACCCTAACGTCTTCGCTGGCGGATTCGAAGACAGAATGAGCAACTTGATGGGCCAGTGCCGCGATTCAATGCCCGCAATCGGTGAGGCCAAGGTTCTCTTTGCTGGAGATAAGGAGAGAGATCACGAGAAACTAGTTGTGGAGAAGGGCGGGATACCCTATGAGGTCAAACAGATTGACGACATGTATCAGGTCGCTAAGAACTTAGGAGTAACTCCTGCAAAAGTTATTAGACCAGTAAACTAAATTGAATAAGATATAATCTAATTTAGAAGAAGCAATTAAAATTCTTGAAAAGGCTGCTAAATTGTGCTTGCTAATGCTTGCTAATACTCAAAACTTCAAGGTTTACTTAATTAAAAACCGGTAAGATTCCGCTGGATTATTAAGTTCTCGATAAACGAATCCATCATTCAGGGAAGATTTCATTGTGTTAAAATTATTAAAAAGGTGAAATTGGGGGTCGATATTCCCGTTAACAGTGATTTAATTTATTGCTTTACTTTTTTTATTTAATTTATTTTTTTTTACCGATAATTAGAATGAATTAAATTAACGGGAAGATCGACACCCAATTTCTTCACCTTTAAATAATAATTCTTTCCACTTGCATGAGAGAAGATAATAAAGTAATGATTATTTTTCTTAATACATTTTTGGCTTTGGACTTATCTAATTACCCAATCACAGATTAACAGCACCGACCGATAGTCATGATTTGCTAAAAATCACATCACAGAAAGGCTATATACAGTATTAATATATGAAGGAAGGGTTTGCACGCACAGACATCCTGTCTGAGTACTGTAGTATGTGCTACCAATCTCCCCGAAAATAACTTTCTAGATGTGAATTATTTGAAATTTGAATTATTTACATTTTTATGATGGATGGTTCAACATCGAACGAAAATTAATTTCGAATGTTTGAAATTGCGGAAAATTAGAGGACGAAATTAATTTCTTGCTAGGGTAAGGATGTAGGGGCCTAACTGCACTCTTTACAAAATATTTTGAGATGAAGTGCCTTAATTACACCGAAATTGATTCAAACTAACAATTATTTATATCCATCTATATATTTTTGGCGGTCAATATAGAATATAGAATTCTTTCTTTAGTTTTGTGTATTACTGTTCATTGTGGGATGATGACCTTGACCTTCAAGTTTTATACCGCATTCCAAATGCACATTTTTTGAAATACTGTAGGCCTACCATGTTGACAATGTTGTTTTGCTTTACAATAATGTTTTACTCAATGAACCAAGCAGTACAAATATTGACCAACATCGGAACATATGTACTCACAATAAATGATATTAAGAGTTTCACAACCAATTCGAACGGTTTGATAAATTTTTAAAGTTTCTAATAGGTTTAGAGTAAACGTAATTATTATATGTAAATTAATGTTTTTAATAATTCTACATGTTAATAATAACACTTTCGTGGGGCCTTCGCTTAGGACGACGTAAACACGCTTATCATACGGGTATCCAGGATTTCAACAGTTGCCTATAGCCGCCGTCTAGCAGGAGACGTGAGTACCGCTGAGTCCTCCGCGCAAATTATTTTTCTTAAGACTTTAGATTTTCTTTTTCAGCATTCATTTAAAGTTTATGTGCACCAAGTTTGGTACAGTATATATTCGTTGAAGATTGACTGAATTATTAGCCTTCAATCATTTGCAGATAAACAGACAGACAGACAGACAACGGTTGAAACAGCGGTACCGCGCGATAAACGTATGAAAAGTAAATTCGCTTACTTCGTCGCTCGCCACACATCTTATAATAAGTTTTCTTTACTATAACGTTTTGGGGAATATTTGAAGAGGAAAAGTTCGTATGCATTTTGGTCCTCTTATATTATTCGATGTTTGGTGTTTGGGTTTCAATTGATTCTATGTTTGATGAATGCAAATAACTTATAGTTTTATGTATTTACTACTGTAGCACTGTTACCGGTACTACAGGTACTATGCCTGTAGCACCGGCTTATTTACAAATTTAAATATCGTTTATCTGAATTTCGTTCAAGAAATTGAGTGGAAAACATTGTTTTACGTTACGTTTTTATATCGAATATATTATTTTAATTGGAAAAAAACCTCCAGCGTTATCTTATATTATTATATTATTGGTACCGGTATTCTTATATTATTATATTATTGGTATTCTTATATTATTATATTATTGGTATTCTTATATTTTCTTGGCAGAAGCTCCGAAAATGTTGCGTTACTCTCCTCATAATAATTATCGAGCACATCAAATGGCCCAGATCGTCAAGAATGACATTACTATTAGGCCTGATATGGAGGCCCATGGCTGCCACTATAAAATATTTATTGATAATTAATTGATAAAATATTTAAATAATAAATAAGTGGAAAAAATATCTTGAAAAAAATCTCAGTAAAAAGTATCTTGAAAAAAAAATCCATAAAAAATAAATACTGTTAAAGAAAACACCTGAAAAAAACACCCCACGTGGCCCAGGGCTGCCATCACCCCACAATCAGATAACAGTTGGCCCATGGCTGCCATTAAAAAAACTACAGTAATAGTAAAAAAAATAAAATAACCCCTCGTGGCCCGCCCAGGGCTGCCACTGCCCCCAGAATCAGCAATACTATTGACCCATGGCTGCCATTAATAAAACTAATAGTAAAAAATAAATAAATTACCCCCTCGTGGCCCAGGGCTGCCACTGCCACCAGAATCAGTAATACTGGCCCATGGCTGCCATTAAAAAAACTAATAGTAAAAAAAAAATAAATTACCCCCTCGTGGCCCAGGGCTGCCACTGCCACCAGAATCAGTAATACATTCTTTAACAGTATTTATATTATATGGAAATTTTTTCGTGAGTATTTTTTTACCCTTTTTTCCAAGATATTTTTTACTGAGATGTTTTTTAAGATATTTTTTTTAAATTATTTTTTTTCAAGATATTTTTTCCACTTATTTATTATTTAAATATTTTATCAAGAGTTTTATAGTGGCAGCCATGGGCCACCATAGTACTGTCAGACTGTAGACCTACTGATACTGCATCAAGGCCATCTACAGTAAACAACAGGCACATGGACCTAGCCTTCAAAATTATCGTAGGCTGACTGTGCTGATTATGGTACCTAAACTGTGCCTAACTAACAGCCTAAGCTATATACTGTTAGGTATTGGGGTTTGGAATGACAAATGATCCACTTGTTTTAACATTGAATCCCCTTATTTATTGTAAAACCATCTGAAATATCCACAAATGTCGCTCCATTACTCAGTTACTGTCTGAAACGCTTCCGACAGTCCGATGTATCTGGACCCGAGCAGCCGAGTTGCATGTGATACAAGATGTGATTAACGGAGGAATAAATACTACGGAATTGCTTGCTTGTCAGTAAGATTCTATTTACTACACTGGGAATTCGGCGGACGTCGGATCGTAATCGGAAGTTCCTAATGCCTCACTCCGGCCTCCCACCTTCAGACCTTGGAGTGCGGTGGGGTGGAAAGAGTCCGACTTACGTCGACGACAGGACGAATCGACGAGAATTGCGATCTGGGTTTAGCGGCGGCCCGGAGCCTGGGGGAAATGGTTGAACGTCGGCAGGTTGGGCAGATTTTTTTGATAGACTACATGTGTACCAAGTTTGGTTCCATTTCATCCATGATTGATTGGCTTATTAGCGTTCAAACATTCCTGCCACAAACATAGCCAGAGGCAGCCACAAACAAATAAAAGCTGCAGGAACTCGAGCGATCATTAATTAATTAATTAATTATTAAATACTGTTTCAATTAAATTCTTTACGAAAATCTACTTATCTTCTTTTAAATATGGACCCTGCATTCGTGGAAAATATAATATTTGATAATTCAGCAGTCAGCCTACAATAATTTTGCAGGTTAGGTCCTTGTCATGGCCTGTTATTTAGATGGCCTTGTACTGCATCTAGGCGTACTGCTACTGTAGGAGCACTGATCCACGAAGCTAAGGAAAATCAACTACTTTCGCTAAGAAAGATTTTCCTTAGCTGAGATGGTGTATTCATACTGTAGTGGGCCCTTTTCCTTGTGTGGAGCAGATCTACAGTATGCCCTTTTTGATCGCTGCCAAAACTATCGGAAAAACGCCAAGTCTAGGAAACGGATAATGTTGGCAAGGCCAACATTAATTACCATTCTTGCGATTCTTCACAAATTTAAACATTCACAACACCCTTCTGATTTTTGGTTTTCAACGTATCACCGTAAATTCAACGTAAATATATTAGAACGTATCAACGAAATCAGCTAAAATTTTCTAAATACCATTTTTTCATAAATATTAACAAGTGGTGAAAATTTCATCAAAAATCTCCGACCCTTGCCACACCCATTGGTCGAGCTTGAAAAGAATGACTCAGTCTTGAATAGGCTTTCCAGGATTTGGAAGTCACCGAGAATTAATCGTAAACTTAAGGTCCGATCATTTAGAGCAGCAGTTAGTTCCAGTACTCCTCTATGGGAGTCCATGCTGGGCTCTAACTGCTGAGGACACCAAATCTCTGGATGGCACATTTACAAGAATGCTACGCCGGGTTCATTGTGTCAAGTACAATGCACACATCCCCAACCAGACACTATATAACATTGGAGGTGTCTCATTGGTTCCCCAAGCTTGACACTAGAACAAAATCGCCTCCGCTTTGCAGGACATTGCTTTTGGCTTATACTGTACCATCAACATTATTATTTTTGAGCCAAGATCTAAGGGTTAAGCTGTTTAGTTAAGCCTTCATGCCAAGAAGAACACAAGTACGCCATGTGAAACTATGCAAAGAAGAGCAAAGAAAATGCACGGAGTACACTTCCACTGTCCACTCTTTTATGTACCCCACAAATAACTCTCTATTTTGTGTGTGGGCTGTATGCTGAAAAAAATAGTTTAAAAAAGTATTTTTTCACTGATTTCAAAATCCCGCTAAAAAGCCGACTTTTTAGGTCCGTGTAGCGAGACCTCTACTATTACACTCCGTTGTTGTTGTTGTTGTTAGTGGTGTTGTTAATATCTCGTTAGGTTTTGGTATTAAGGCTTAATACGGCCCCAGTGGCTCAATTGGCAGAGCGTATGACTTGGAGTCTTTAGGTACCGAGTTCAATCCCATATTCCGGTGAATTTTTGTTGTTGTAAGATTGGTAGTAAGCCATTTAAGGAGATATTTCATGCGTTAGAAGACGCGGACCTTTGCGCGATTTCGCGCTTGGTTAAACTAATTTTAACATTATTTTTATTTTTATTTTTTAATTTATAATATATTTATAATATTATTTATAAAATTTTATTTATTTTATGAGAAAAGCAGATTTTTCGAATGAAATTTTTTTAATCATGAAAACGATTAATCTAAAACATACTGAATAGTTGTTAGGTTCCACAAATTATCTTTTAATTTGTAGTTCACAGTTTTGCGGGGACCCTATAATGCTATAAATAATATAAAACAACAGACATGCAGTTAGCAGGATATTGCATGGTAGGCTTACCATGGCATATGGCCTACCAGCCTACTACTATCATAGGCCATGGTACTATGACGACTGTCACTGTACTTCTGTACTAATTTAATTAACGTCCTTACTGCAGTACTGCCTTCCTTCAGTACTGCAGTACTGGGTAGGGTACAGTTGTAGTGTAGTACAGTACTGCAGTCAGGCATCAGGCAGTATTCAGCCCACGTCGGCCACAGGCTGCACAGCAACATAATTTACATTCTTGTTTGATTACTGGATTAGCACAGTACTGCAGTACAGCAGTCTGGCAGTACTGCAGTAGCAATGTCTAAAAGAATTCAAATCAACACAACATCTTCATTGTTGAGTTTAAAATCGGAGCTACTACGGAAGCAGAACCTGTTACATCAAACTAAACCGAAAACTGGAGCCTCGAATGATTCACCGGGGTCCCTGCGAATCGCTGGTTGCAAGAGAACGGGAAACAAGGTAAAAAACCCAAAGAAAGAGAAATCAAATCTAGAAGTAGAGCAACTTAATGAATTGCAGAGGTCCAGGGAAATATTACAAGCGAAATCGCAACTTTACGATAAAATAGCGAGCGGGAAAGAGGCGCTCAGTGATGAAACGCAAGAGTTGTTTTTGGTTGACTTCGACAAAAAAAGAAACGAACAACATTTTCGAAGTGACAAGGAACCCGCTGTTGAGGATTCCGTTGGATGTAAACCGCAATCGTCTGACGTCTCAGAGATCGCAGCATCTAATTCTAAGGGCTTTGGGGTTTCCCAGTCGGAAGCAAAGTTGCCTTTGGAAGTCGATGGTGATGGGAGTGGGACAGTAGACGAGGAGGTCCATTACCAGGAACTGCGGCAGAAGGAAGCTCGGGATTTAGGCGTCGGATATTTTGAGTTTTCGTCGTCGGAGAGGGAACGTCGAGAACAACGTGAAACGTTGGATCGTCTGAGAGACGAAACGGTGAAGAACCGCCGCAGAGCGGGCGAGATGAGAGCGAAACGGGCGACGTTGATGAGAGAGAGGCTGGAGAGAGTTCGGAAGAGGAAGCAGGAGAGAGGCGAGGAAGTGGGGGAACTGCCGAGTTCGGTTGACGAGGTTGTTATCGAGGAAGAGAAGGAAGTAGATGAACTAAAACCCGACGAGAGTTTGCGAGAGAGAGCGGTTGATTCGGGGCGGGCGTGGGATTACAATAAAGTGAAGACGATGAGACGATCGCATGAGGAATGGTTGGAAAGAGAACGGGAGGAGCGGGCGGAGGAATTCGCTCCTCCGTTAGAGTTTTACAGGGAGGTTGCTAGGCAGCCGATGGTCCATAGGTACACAAACAATAAATCGGATACAACTAATATTAGTTCAAACAAACCTCGTGCCGGAATCGAACAACAGACCTCATCCAGGGATACCAACCCTTGTAATAAATACTCCAACCAATCACAGACCTCATCCAGGGATACCAACCCTTGTAATAAATACTCCAACCAATCACAGACCTCATCCAGGGATACCAACCCTTGTAATAAATACTCCAACCAATCACAGACCTCATCCAGGGATACCAACCCTTGTAATAAATACTCCAACCAATCACAGACCTCATCCAGGGATACCAACCCTTGTAATAAATACTCCAACCAATCACAGACCTCATCCAGGGATACCAACCCTTGTAATAAATACTCTAACCAATCATTAACGAATTCATTATTCTCACCACCAAACGAATATTACAATAGAGATTCTAGAATGTTTCCGAAGCAAAATTGGAAATGATTTAAACAACTTATAAATTAACTTATTACTGTATTTTGCAGAATAAGTAAAAAAAAATGTCCAGGTAAATTATATTTCTCGTATTGCATTTTAAATTTGGATGCGTATATCCTTATTGTTACTCTAAAGTAATTACTTTGACTTTCCATGGAATGCATTATGTATTCTTATTGTTACCATATTGCGGGAAAGTTGAAAGACAACCATCTCAAAACCCCGATTGATACTCGTTGCTAAGTTGTAGGCAGATATTTAGAGTTTGTTTTTAGATTTTTTTTTACAATTGTATGAATAATAATTATTTTATCCATTAATCAGCAATATCAGAAAATGTCATGTGTACTATTTTAATTTCCTATCTCATTAATATATCAATAATAATATCTTACCAATAGGTTTCTTTTATTTTTTATCATAAATCAGAGATAAGTTATCCTTAATAGGATCTTATATAGTAAGAAATATTTCATTTTTACATTTACTAAACAATGGACGTACGGAAACATAATTGCGTTTACACGAGTCAATATTGTGAGGAAAATGTTTGGAAGTTGTGCGAATACTTGAGGGATCAAGGCGACCAGCTGGATCACTGGTGGGTCGTGTTCATATCGAATGGGGATCAACGGTTTCCGATTTGGTGTCATAAGGAAGACAAAGATAAAGTGGTGGTCTGGGATTACCACGTGATATTAATATATAAAGAAGATTTAAAAACTGCTAGGAATTTGGAATCTATGGTCTACGACCTGGACTCAACCCTTCCGTTTCCAGTTAGGTTTAGCGAATATTTCTCAAGAGCTATTCGAGCTGAAACATTTATGGGGGAGTTTGTGTGCGAGTTTAGAAGATTGTTCCGATTAGTCCCTTTGGATATTTACTTGGAGAACTTCGCTTCTGATAGGTCGCATATGAAGACGTCCACCGGCGATTGGTTGGCATCCCCACCCAGCTATCCTCCAATCAGAACCCAGTCACAGACAATGAATATCTACAGCTACATAAACATTAATCAAGAATCAGCCCCTTTTACCGGTAGCACAGTATCCCCTCAAACTGAAAGTAAATATGGACGAGTAATAAATATGAATAAGTTTTATAATTTCTTTTCATTGTAATCAGTAATATAATATTATTTATATTAGACAAAACCTACGGTTTTTTTTGCTAACTGTCTTTTTTCAGAGTTTTAATAATCACGTTGATTTGTTTTGACACTTTAAGTCGATGAACCATAACATCCACTCACTTGAGTTTCCCATTCAAACGCAAGAATTTCATAAATCACCTTTCCCCCCCCCCCTCCCCCTCCAACGTTCTAGAATAATTACAATATTTGTTTACATTTTGTCTCACGGCCTTCAATGTGTGAAGTGTAAACCCATAGAGGCAATTAATAAATTAATTGGAAAGTGTTTTGGATAGAATACATTGTGTCATAGGATTATTGGCATTTTGGGCGAGTGTGTGATTTCATATCTAAGTCGGCAATGACGGCCAGCTGGGATCGAACTGGTGACCTCCAGGTTGAAATTCGGACGATCTAACCAGGCGGCCGGAAGTTTGAAACCTAGGTACCGGGTTCGAGCCCCAATAGGGGCGGTTGATATTTTTAGCTATGGAGAGCATTATCATAATAATGTAGTATAACATATATCCAGTATGTCTCCGCGTCATTTTTAGGTTGTTCTAGAAAGTTTAAGTGCATAACTACAAATAATTCATCAGAAATAAATAAAATTAGACTCGCCATTGTTCATAATTAGCACTTTAAAAGCTTTTACGGCCCTCGTTTTGTTATCACGCGTGTCGTAACGCTATAAAGTGCTATATTATGAACAACGACGTATATATAGTTATTATAACGTTAGTTATTATAATGTTATTATATTATAACTTTTGCTTACGAAGCGGTGCTTAAGAAGAAATCCCTAACGTGAATATTGAATAGGCCTACCACTCGTTTTTCGGTCAATTTAGTTGATGAATTTAATCTGTCAAATTAAATCCACCACCAAATTAAATACACATAGATTTTAATTTATAGTTATATACGTAATTGCTGTCATAAATAGTCTTAGGGTTAATACGTAGCAGTTGGGAGTCAATGCATTGGCGAACTAGAATCCTCGTTATTATCCGAGGGTGGGGAAGTCATCCGTACTCTCTATCTTTGGAGGCCCTTTCTTCCTTCTTTGTGGGAAGCTGGGACCAGAATCCGTGGCGCCCCCTGCCGGCCGATTCCTCAACCCGGGAGGTACGTAACAACGGGGGGGTGGAGGCGTGGAAGTGGGGTTGCTTGGGGTTTCCGGCTTGGCGTCAGTTTTGGGGGTGGGAACGGCTTCTTCTGAACTGGGAACTGAAAACAGAAAAGTTGTAAAGGAAATATATTCGATTATAATATGCAATTCCTTACAGGAAATATATATAAATGGTAAAAACAGCTTATTTACAGATATTCATCCGCATGAGACTGAGACGCCGAGACTACCTGCTACTAAATTGCGAGGGAGGGGTGTTAACAAAAACGTTACCATGTGTTACAACAAGAGGGGAGTGAGTAAAAATACATATGGTTAAGTTAGTGTGCCCAGATATAAATTGGTCACATGCAATATCTATCACTAAGTGGCTTGCTTGGTTACTATACTGTAAGGACAGACCTTGTATATTGAATTTTATTGTATTAAACGTGTTGGGAAGTGGAAAAATCACTTCAGCAACTTGCTTGGGCAGCCACCAAACATCGAGGTCAGCCCTACAAGGAAAATATATGACAAGACACCAGCTATAGAAACAGGGGACTTCACTCCTGCGAACTCCAAAGAAGCATTAAAAGCATGTCCAATAATAAAGCGAGTGGATTAGATGAAATCCCAGCGGAGGTATGGAAAACAGTGCTAAACAGACCATTATTGAATGTTTGCAACCGGATGTTAAAAGGGGACTAAAGCCACCACCAATTTGGACTAAAGGTCAACTCAAGCCTCTCCCCAAGAAAGGATACCTCGGTATACCAACAAACTATCGTGGGATCTGTCTGCTTGTGGTAGCTTCCAAAATATACAATAAAATGATTCTATATAGGATTAGGCCTCACATAGAGAAACTACTGCGTAAGAGCCAAAACGGATTTCGACCAAATAGATCAATAATAGCTCACGGTTCACGGCTTACACTACGGAGACTGATTGAAGGAATCAAGTCAAAGAATCTCCCCGCAGTCATGACTTTTGTGGACTTCAAAAAGGGTCGAATGCAGGCGGCATTTGACTCCATCCATAGAGGTAAAATGCTTGAAATCCTAAGAGCTTATGGAATACCAGAAGTAATTGTTGCTGGCATTGGATTGTTATATTGTGACACAGAAGCACAGGTACTCTAACCAGATGGTGAAACTGAGTTTTTCTCAATCCTGGCTGGCGTACTGCAAGGTGACACATTAGCACCATTACTATTTGTAATTGTACTGGATTACGCAATGAGGACGGCCACAAAGGGTGAAGATCTGGGATTCACACTTCATTCATGACTTTTAATGTTGATGGAAACTTGAAAACCATTGATAATAATCAACTAAGGAAGGTCGACGACTTCCAGTACCTAGGATCATGGACAGAGAGTAGCAAAAAGGACATAGAAGTTAGGAAAGCAAAGGCTTGGGTAGCTCTATCAAAAATGGATACCATCTGGAAATCAGATCTCTCCAGGCACCTGAAGACTAAGTTCTTTCGAGCCACAGTGGAAAGTGTATTATTATACGGGGGTGAGACCTGGACACTAACTAAATCACTCGAACAACGAAATGATGGTTGCTACACAAGACTACTAAGGGCAGCGCCAAACATCAGCTGGAGACATCACATGACAAACGCCGAGCTTTATGGTACAATACCACCTTTATCAACCACCCTCCGTGAACGCAGATTAAGATTCAGCGGGCACTGCTGGCGAAGTAAAGACGATGTCATAACAGATTTACTTTTCTGGCAACCAACTCATGGAAAGCGTAGTCGTGGACGACCGGCCATAACATATATAGATCAACGTGAAAGGGATACTGAACTTGGGAGAAACGAAATTGCGACAACTATGGAGACTCGGGAAGCCTGGAAGGATCTCATTTCCACTGTCCGAGTTCGCTCGACCTAGTAGTAGTAGTAGTATTAAAATTGTTAAAATTTAATTGCATATTAATGCTATTGTACCATCAATTATATTCTTTGTTTAATATTGACATTGACATTATATGACATTTTTAGCGAATTAGCCCCTGAAATACCAATCTCTTATCTCTCCAAACCACGTACGCGTTTCTACGTTACTGTGTGTCATAACCAAGCATGGTGTCGGATTCCAACCTGGGACCTCGAGGTGGAAGCCGACAAAACAACCTGATGGAATACTGTTAAATTTAGAGCCAGCTGCCATTTTATTAGCCACAGATTTTTGTTAATTATACTAACAAAGTGTTGGCAAGCTGTATTTTCGAGGTTTTACAAAAATTACGCGATGGAATGGACCAGTCCCAGTTATTAATACCATTTTTGTACTTATTGTAGGGCGAGTCACGGAAGTAAGCGAGCTTAGCATACGGGTAACAGTTCAATCGTTGCGTCTGTTGATCTGTTATACTGTTCTGCCGTGTCCCATTTTAAACGTTAATAACTCGGCCAATCCTCGATGAAATCTAACCAAACTTGGTACACATGTTTTTTGGCAAAACTTTAGAAATTTTCTTAAGTTGAATTTGCGTGTGGCCTTCGAGAAGCTAAGATAAAAGCAGTTAATTAGTTAATTAAGTTGATTGCAGTAAAAAACAGCATTTTCAAGCCTGTACTTTAATGTAAATTAATTATTTTATAGTAAAACATTTAAATAATTATACTTAAAAAATATACAGCTGCTGTATGTAATCCCCATACCCAATTCCACTATAGTTTTTAATTAGCTCAAGTGATTTGCTTTAATAAGAAATGTGTCTTTAATTGATCTAAACGTGGGCTTCGCGCAGCACGAGGCTCAGATATGAGATACAAATTAAAATCGACCAATGTAATCACAAAATCGGTATTTATGAAATTTAACCAACCGCCAATAAATCACAAAAGATGGGAAAGTACCTCCCCTTCAACCCCCCTCTTAATCTGCACCACCCCGACATAATTTTATGGTGCCAAAAAAAATAATAACATATTTTTTTGTATATCCTGCACCTATTACATGTATTATTGCAAATTTACAGGGTCGTTTGTAATTCTGAGGCAGAAAATAAGTCGTGTTGCTTTTAAGCAACAGAGTGCAGTAAAGGTACTGGGAGACTGATCAGAGAGTGCAATTTTAAGTTTTCCGTTTGTATGATGTAAAAAAGCCTTTTTGTTTCTCACTTCTAAGTAAATTCTTGATTGTTATAGAAAGATAGGTACTTAGGGAGTAGATGTGGTGCAGCCACCTCAGGGGAGTAGATGTTGACCATTGGGGAGGGGAGTAGATGTGATGCAGCCACCATTGGGGGAGTTGTGGTTGGACTGTACTGTACATAGACGCAGAATTGGCACTCGAAACATCGGTAATCCGGCCCTATGGACAGATGTTTGACCCACGTATAGCACATTCGGTATTCTGGCTTATTATTAGATATTTTCGGATAAAATTATAAAATTAAATGAGCCCACGCCCCAGTGAGCACCCTGAACTACAGGTCTGTCGGCTGATAAGGCTTCATTAATTGAGTAATATAATTGATTCTACCCTACTGGAGAGAGTAGCCCTGGTGAGGTTACTCATTTGCCACAGTTAGCGACAGCTGTACGCCCGAGAATAAGTTCGTTTATAATATAATAATAATTATAATAATAATTATAATATTATAATAAGTTCGTTCGAATAAGAATCGTTTCTTCCGCTGTTCGCGGGGGTTTAGCAGTGGTTGGCGGACCTTAGTGGGAAGACTACTGTATAAAATTAGTACCAGTAGTTGAGACCGCGTTTAGAACGGCTCGACTTATTAGACCTTCGAACCCCTGGATTTAAGTGCACCCAGCGAAGATTTTCTAGACTCTCGAGATCCGAAGTGAGAACATTTGTGGATTCGGTTCTTATCTTTACAGGTGTTGACCATTATGCCTTAGGACAACATAGGGGAGTAGATGTGGTACAGCCACCATTGTGGAGTAAGCCTAGATGCGGTGCCGCTACCATTGGGGAGTATATATGATACAGCCAACATTGGGGGTCGATTTTTTGTCGCACTGTGTTGCTTTTAAGCAACGTGTTGAGAAAACACGGAAAATTATAAGATGTTGGTACTTTTTGGCATATTTCACAGTATTGACAGCCTTTTATTACCAAAAAAACATAATTTACATTTTTTTCATTAAAAAAAGTAATATAAAAAGTAATATATTAAGTATATTTTAGTCGTGGAGGCGACCCAATTTGTATTTCTGTAGAAGTATTATTGTATTTGATGGTATTTCTGTGAAATGTTCTTAAAAATTACATTATTATTTTGTGTGTCCATAGAATCGTCAAACATTTTTCACTGAGTCAACAGGGTAA
The DNA here is from genome assembly GCA_032718475.1 of Nemertoderma westbladi. NCBI lineage: Eukaryota > Metazoa > Xenacoelomorpha > Nemertodermatida > Nemertodermatidae > Nemertoderma > Nemertoderma westbladi. The sequence continues at coordinate 21,372 of JAUCBJ010005566.1, forward strand.
ATTAATTTAATTTCATTACTACATCGACATCGGCATAATATAATTTTCAATATTTCTGACAAATTGAGACGCTACAATCTGCAAACTTAATATAAAACACAAATTCACTGTCAATCTGTTATCAATATCACGTACTACAGTTTAATACTGTCTTTGCCTTATGGGTTGGGAGGCAGATTAAAAGGGGACCCCTTTCTTTTATTGAATGGAGATTTTGTTAAATTTCTGAAACAAAGATAGAATCACTCAATTTTAATTTGTGTCCATAGCCTACTATATTACAGGCCGTGCCAACGTGCAGGTACGATTCTGACTTGGCGGCCGACCTGTAATAACCTACCTATACTATTAGTGGTGGTGTCATCATCACAAAACCTGATAACTATGCACTAAATACGTTTTCCGTAGGATGCATGCATACGTTATGAAACTTTAATTAAACTTTATGTCATTGATTACAGTTTGTCTGTTAATCTGCTGGATTATAATTAATTGAAATTGGTCTTTACACTTATGGTGTTACTTTATACTTAGCCTGATAACTTCACACTTAACGTAATTAACTTTACTGTATGGCAATAAATAAAACATATCATTAGCACAACTTGATTGCTTTAATTGATGTTTCATTAGAGCTTGTAGGGGTGACTAATACACTGTAATTATTAAGAAATATGTTGCACAGTCCGGTACAGCACACCTTTGGCACGACTTGGGCGAAATAACTATCCGCAATTGTTTCAAAAATATTGGTTAAACTAAAACGACATAGTCTGTGCTTGTAAACTAATAAACATGATGTAAGCAAAGAATGTAAACTGGACAAAGGTATCGGATGGTGTAACCAATTTCCCTCGATTTAGTTCACCAAGAAAGCCGCCAAACTGCATTGCATAAAAGTATGTGTCATCGTCATCATCGTTGGGAATATAACGCTGTATATAACCAGCAACATATAGCAAAGCAGACTTTGTGTCGAAGGCCAACTCGTCAACCTCAAGGGCTGACAAGGAATCGAATACTGCAGCATCCTCTTCGGTTAGCATGAAAGCACAGTTATCACATTTATGAGCTCCGCTAGTTGATTGAAAATCTAGAAAATCTTGATCCAATGCAGTTATTAATTTGGTCTTTTGTATTGAGTAATATTGCATTGCCTGGACTGCAGATATGAAATAAGTACCGCCTGCTGACTGTCGGATCCGTCCAAACGCCTTTTCCAGGGGATCAGTGGTAAACTGACCGGAGAGTACATATTGAAAACTATTGTTGAGACAATGGCGAATCAAATGTACAATGCCACGAAATGTATGAGAGATGGCCTTAGCAGTATCAATAGTAAAAGTATGACAGCGAAGGTTGTTATTTTTGCAATCCATTGAGTCGATTTGGTTAGCCAGCATCAGTAACTCGGAGAGTCGTGGGTCATTTGAGTCTGTAAATGGTTGGTGCAGTGGGTCGTTTAAGTGCTGGTCTTCACTGCGACTGCGAATTTTAAGTATCTTAAATGCGCGAACGAACTTCTCAATGAAAGTTGCGGTTTCTTTATCATCATCAGTGGGATCAACGTGAGTACGAAGAGCAACAACAGTTTCATCACAAAACACACGGAGCATAGCAGAAACATCCTGTCTTTCAATAGGCTTTGGGTACACTGCCTTCTGTGTCAATCGATGGACAATCTTTATTGATGATGCCTTTTCTCGTTCAAAGAGACTTTCAATACAGGACCATTTCGCTACACATCCATCAAATTCGATAGTTTTCGATTTTTCTGTGATCCAGTTATTGCGAATACATTTGAACAAATGTATAAATCCATAAGTCACAATATCCCCCTCCAGAAACTGGGGTAAATCGTCCGGCCGTAATGATCGCATAGATGCAACGAGTTTCAGAGTTTACGGTTGCGGGGACGGTTGTTAGCGTGGGTGGGCGTGGGCGTACAACTTGGAGCGATGTCTGGCCACACAGATGGTGGATCTGCTGGAATCATTTTAATTGAGCGATAAGCACGGCGCTTTTCATGGTTTTCAGGCCAGTGGAGTTCACAAACAACGGTTTGTTTAGTCACATGCAAATTAGCACGCACTTTTGATAATACGGAAATCCATGACGATCTATAGGGCTCCTCCCCTGGCAGCCTGGAATACGGAAAACGCTGCATGGTGTGGCGTTTTTATAGTTTGACCGACCAGGCACTCTGGCACGCAGCACTTCCGAGGCATATCGATATCCAAGCACCAAGTAGGCCTAATACCTGAATACCGGTAGACTTAGGCCTATAGTTTTAATTGGTAGTTTTAAATAGTTCTAAATTTTAGCGCCGGCGCTGCACATCTTTGCGATGGCTTCCACTTCCGACGCCGGTCGTAATGCTGCGTCGAAGACTTTCGGCGCAAAGGCACAAGTAGCCTAAAACTTATCTAAAACTTCTCAAAAGGGAGTACCAGTACACATACAAGTAAGACACGGAACACACCTAGGTCTGTCAGTCTGTAGGTAGTGTAACTGTGTAGGCTCCAATGCTGAATTCAGGTATTGCTGTCTGGCTGTAGGCCTACTGGCTTATTGCGGAGTCTGGTTCCAAGTCCAACTCGGCCGCCAAGTCAGAATTGTATCTGCACGTTGGCACGGCCTGTAATATAGTAGGCTATGTTTGTGTCCCATAACTGAACCTCGTACTGCGCGAAGGCCCCACGAATGTGAAGTCAGACAGTTACAGTAGTTAGACAGTATTACTCTGCATTTTTATGGTACAGCGGTAGGCCTACTCCTATATTCCTGGTATACATGACCGAACGTAATCAGTATCGAATGTAACATAGTTATTACGTATCGAACGTAACCTCAATTATGTTACATTGGATCCTATAACTATGTTACATTCGATCTACAAATTACTAAGCCCGAATGTTACTATGCCCGAATAATTAAGGTTACGTTCGATTCGTAAAAACTATGTTACATTCGATCCTGATTACAGGGTTACGTTCGGTCTGTCACCCGTATTCCTGGCAGCCTGGATGTACATCTGTACATCTTGTACCGGTAGTCCTACTGCTGTACTTCTGTACTTTTGTTAAACTTCGAAGTTGAAAACATAAACACCTCGGGTGGCCATTGACGACGGTAGAGCCTGACAGTGCTAAACTGCATAACTGGACAAGCGTTGCAGGATAGGCCTAATAATTATATATTGTGTAACACTAACAGTAATAGCCTAAGGGAAGCTTTGCATTGCTATTCCAGTTTTCATATTCCAGTATTCGGCAGTGGATTTACAATGTACAAACACGACATGCCGGCGATGGACATCGCGCCGCGAAGTTACAACTCAAACAGCTACACAATGAACCCAGTGTTCGCCACGAACAAACACTCGACTGGGCCCATAACAACGGGCGGATCCGTGGTGGCCATCCGTTACGAAGACGGAGTGGTGCTCGGCGCAGACAAACTCATCTCGTACGGACATCTCCGTCGCTTTCGGGACCAGACACGAATATTTAAGATAAACGAGACTACGGTACTAGCTGCCAACGGTGAGCAGGCTGATCTCCGCTACCTAGTGGATCTACTGAACGCCGAACAGAAACAAGCTGAACTTCGCGGCGACGGCTTCGAGAAAGGACCCCGGGCCATCCACAGCTGGTTAGGGCGGGTTCTATATCACAGGAGGACCAAGGGCGAACCGCTGTTTAACGACATCGTAGTGGCGGGTTGGGATCGCAAGGAATCCAGACCGTACCTCGGCCACGTGTCGATGCTGGGTGTCGCCTACGAAGCTCCGGTTGTCTGCAGCGGGATTGCTACCTACATCGGGCTACCCTACCTAAGGGAGGCCTACCAGGTTATGCCTACAATGAACCGGGATCAGGCCGTCGACTCTATAAAGAATTGCCTCACTCAGTTGTGCATGAGGGAATGCCGCTCTTCGAATTTGGTTCAACTAGCTGTTGTCAATAACAAAACCGTTGACATTAAAGATAACATCGTTCTCGAGCTCAACTGGGACTTAGCAAAGAATAAACTAATCAAGAACTAGAACTCAGTACCTGGCAACTCATTAGTAACACAATAATTCTACCAACTTGTTCTGATTAGTGTACATTTCACTCTTCAGTTAATATTACTAGCTGTGTTTTATAAACTGAAACATTTGCTCAAGTTCTGTGTAATAAATTAAATATCAATATATATTTCATGGGCGTATTTTAATACAGTAATACATGTCATCCTATATTGTTGAATTATTATGCATCAGTTTGAAGGTCTGGAATTATATTTCATAATTGAAAGGGTGTAATAATACTGTAATAGACTCCAGGCGGTTGCCATTTAAGGTAGTGAAACGAAACGTATCAATTGTGGACCAACGTTAATTTATTTTAACAATTAAAGTTAGTTCTCATCAAACCTGGCAAATCAGCAACCTGTTAGATGGTGGCACTTGGCTAGGTGGCAATCTGGCAAATCAGCAACCTGTTATATGGTGGCACTTGGCTAGGTGGCAATCTGGCAAAAGAGGAACCTGTTAGGTGTTGGCACTTGGGTAGGTGGCAATCTGGCAAATCAGCAACCTGTTAGATGGTGGCACTTCGCTAGGTGGCAATCTGGCAAATCAGCAACCTGTTAGATGGTGGCACTTGGCTAGGTGGCAATCTGGCAAATCAGCAACCTGTTAGATGGTGGCACTTGGCTAGGTGGCAATCTGGCAAATCAGCAACCTGTTAGATGGTGGCACTTCGCTAGGTGGCAATCTGGCAAATCAGCAACCTGTTAGATGGTGGCACTTGGCTAGGTGGCAATCTGGCAAATCAGCAACCTGTTAGATGGTGGCACTTGGCTAGGTGGCAATCTGGCAAATCAGCAACCTGTTAGATGGTGGCACTTGGCTAGGTCGCAATCTGGCAAATCAGCAACCTGTTAGATGGTGGCACTTGGCTAGGTGGCAATCTGGCATATCAGGAACCTGTTAGGTGGTGGCACTTGGCTAGGTGGCAAATCAGCAACCTGTTAGATGGTGGCACTTGGCTAGGTTGCAATCTGGCAAGTCAGCAACCTGTTAGATGGTGGCACTTGGCTAGGTGGCAATCTGGCAAATCAGCAACCTGTTAGATGGTGGCACTTGGCTAGGTGGCAATCTGGCAAATCAGCAACCTGTTAGATGGTGGCACTTGGCTAGGTGGCAATCTGGCAAATCAGCAACCTGTTAGATGGTGGCACTTGGCTAGGTGGCAATCTGGCAAATCAGCAACCTGTTAGATGGTGGCACTTGGCTAGGTGGCAATCTGGCAAATCAGCAACCTGTTAGATGGTGGCACTTGGCTAGGTGGCAATCTGGCAAATCAGCAACCTGTTAGATGGTGGCACTTGGCTAGGTGGCAATCTAGCTTCTATTTTTCTAATATTCTTCTATTTTCTCTACAACTACAATCTATTTTTCAGCCGGTAAAACGGGCCCAAAAACCTTATTATTAAAAACAGCAGAATAATGTTATCTCTATAATTGACAGCATAATTGCCAGCTATCAATATAAAATACAAATATTCTACAATAAAAAAATTATTATCGAATTAATATCTCGTCTCAGAGAAGTAATAATATAATATAATGATCATCATGGAATCACATGTAACACAATATTCCAGAATATTTTAACTCGTATTCGTTTGATATAAATAAATTCTTACCAATCGACTTTATTAATAAGTAACAAAACAGTAGCTAGGCGAATTGATAATTATTAGGCTCAAAGTATACAATATAATACAACCCACTTCGCAGACAGACAGTCAGCTCGTGGAGTATTCGACCATGGAGTGGTTAGCGATTCTCATAATAATATTATTCCTGGGTAAAATTGAATCTGCGTTACCCCGCAATCTAAATAGCCCAAACACAGATCCCAGGCGTTGCGGCTTCATTGATTATTCTTCCACAATAAATAAGTACATTTGCGACCCCGAGGGAATTCTAGGAAAAGATATTATCACTGTTAACAACATCATTGAGGACTTCAATTCAGGAAGAACAACTAACCCAAATAACTGCGATCTAGAAGACTTGACTCTATACTTTATAATTCTTCCTAATTTCACATGGGATTTTTACAACAACGATGCTGACAATACCTTCTCAAAGTCGTATTCGTTGCGATTATGGGATCAATGGATCGGAGACGACTCCGTAATATGCAAGGAATTCGTTCTGTTATATATATTCGGTAGAGGTTTGAATCTAACCCTGGCTATAAACGGGGATAACGTAGGCGATCTCGATATGGGAATCCACAAGGAAATAGCAAAACGCTACAACGAATATAAGTCCAATGGTATGGTCGCAGAAGGACTAATCAACGTGGTCAGGGACATGGTCTATTTTAGGAAACACAGGAGTATTCCGGGACCACACTGGAGTGGTATGATTGTGGACGCCGAATCGTCAAAGTTTCTATCAGCCGCGGGTAACTTGGGAATTACCGCTATCTTTATTGCGGTTATAGTAGTTGGAATTCGGCTTATTTTGAATCAGGCGACTGCCAGAGGCACAACCCCGGAACAGACAGACGAGTTGGGTCAAACTAATGGGAGTGGGCGACCGTTGGGTCAAACCAAGGGGAGTGGCCGTCCTTCGCACGCCGCTCCAAGGTCCCCACCCAGATTCCGGGGTTTTACCCACAATATGGATTCTTGTAAATGCCACTGTCATGGGGATGTTCAAGTATCAGGGCCTTACTGTTGTCTTTGTAAAATACCAAATTCGTGCAGAAAGAGTGTTTCAGTTCAGGGTGGAAAGGGTATTTCAGTACCGGGTGGAAAAGGTATTTCAGTACCGGGTGGAAAAGGTATTTCAGTACCGGGTGGAAAAGGTATTTCAGTACCGGGTGGAAAAGGTATTTCAGGTTTCTGTAATTCCTGTCCAATACGCCATTCCCCGCGAAGTGAAGGCGCAGCAAATGCCTCGCAATGGGGTCCTATGACGTCACTACATATCCCGCAATGGGATGCTATGATGTCATCAAATACCTCGCAATGGAATCCCAATACGTCATCAAATACAACACAATGTGGTCCCGTGACGTCACCAAAGACAACGCAGTTGGTTTCATCTTTGCCACTTAATAACATAAATGAATCGGACATCCCAACAGTTCCAAGAAAGAAACCAACAAAAGTACAACAATGGGCAAAACTAAATAAAAGTTAGGCGGAACTTCCGGTAATAAGTTAGGCAGAACTACCGGTAACAAGTTAGGTTTTTGTTATATTTGTATTGAAGGCGCCCTTGCTAAAAATTTATATGAACCGAATTAATTTATTCCTTCTGGTTTATATTATATTCTATTGTCATATATATTTTTTAACTCGGGAAATTGCTATGTTAATTTTTCGGCCGAACATACCCCAAAATCGGAAGAAAGGTAGTATGACCGCAATCAAAATTAATCCTTCTCCAGGGGAAAACAAATAACAGCTGCTTACTCTCAATAATAGCTGTTCTATTAACTTTAGTTTATTGTACGCGCCAGTATTAGCTGTTATATTAACTTTAGTTTATTGTACGCGCCAGTATTAGCTGTTCTATTAACTTTAGTTTATTGTACGCGCCAGTTAATCATAATATCTAGTGTTTAAACGGGATCCCGATCCCGAAAAACAGGGATCCGGCGAAAAATGCAATCCCGGTCCCGTTCCCGACTTTTTTGGACCGAGATCCCGAAGACGATATTGTTAAGTAAATTTGTTGAATATCTGACAAATAGTTACAGCCGAACGGAAATTTAATGATTATAAATAATTTTTATATCAGTAAAGCAACCAGTAATCAATTGCAAAATAATTTTAATATAACTTTATCTTAAATACTTCAGAAATGTAAGATAAAGTGAGTGTTACCCAAAACCCGCAACATATACTATTAACTTTGAGGAATTTAATACAAAATTGCAATCCCGATCCCGAAAAAGGGGATCCCGAGAGTAGTGATAATCCCGATCCCGGAAATCTCGAAAAGTATGATCCCGATTAAGGAGGGGGGGGGGGGGGGGGGGGCAGCGCTATAGTTCAAATAGATTTGAAAGATAGGTTCAAAAGATTTGAAAACCGTTTACCTGTCTTACTTCTCGAGATATGCCTGTATGTCCGTTTTACTGTCGGTTTGTCCGTCATTATGTCTGTCCGTCAATAAAAAGCATACTATCTGTCTAAAAAATTCCCTGTATGGGTTTTCGTGGTCTGTGACTTCATTTCTAATGTCATTAATCAAATTTGGCCTTGTCGGTTATGTCTGTATGTCTGTCTGTCAAAATATAACCAACATTATGACAGCCAATCACTCACAAGCAGACAATTTGGAAGTCATCAAATGTTAAACTTGACACTCGAAATTAATTCTGCGACCAGGAAAACCCCTATAGCTAAACTTTTAGCTCAATGGTGTGCCTTTTTCTCATATTTGACCGACAGATATTCGGATAGTCAGAAAGACCAACAGACAGACAAACTAGATTTCCTTAAAATTGAAAACTGACCTCAGAAATGAAATCAGCGACCAGGAAAACCCCCACAGCAAAAATCTTAGCATGGTTTTATGCTTTCTTGTCGATAGATATATATTGACAGACATTCTCACATATTAACAGACAATTTTTGCGCGGGAAGGTTCAAATTTTAAAAGCAATTATATCGGAATAGTATTTTTTCATTTCAGCGAAATTTAAAATGCTACTCCTCTGCCAATTTTTAATATTTTTTCATGAAATTTGGACAGAGTAACCACATGCACGGTATCTTCAACTACTAGTATCGGCATGCTGCGTTGCAGCTGCATTTTTAAGAATGCTGTGCCGGCTTGTCGACAAAATTGCGCCGCCACAACTCCCTATCACCCATGACATTTGCTAGATCATCCGCAATTCAAGGCCAGTGTCCTTTAAGATGCGTCTCAAGAAAGTCATGGGCTGTCCACCATGCTTATTCACTCCATGAGGCTGCCAAAGTACAAGATTATGCACTGGCTGGTCCTCACGGCGAAAGCAATGTCCTGCAAAGCGGAGGCGATTTTGTTCTAGTGTCAAGCTTGGGGGAAGCAATGAGACAGACACCTCCAATGTTATATAGTGTCTGGTTGGAGATGTGTGCATTGTACTTGACACAATGAACCCGGCGTAGCATTATTGTGAATGTGCCATCCAGAGATTTGGTGTCCTCTAGCAGTTAGAGCCCAGCATGGACTCCCATAGAGGAGTACTGGAACTACTGCTGCTCTAAATAATCGGACCTTAAGTTTCCGATTCATTCTCGGTGACCTCCAAATCCTGGAAAGCCTATTCAAGGCTCTTCAAGGTATCTTCAAAAGTTGGTCAGAATGTTAAAATGTTGATCCTAACTGTTTTTATTGGCTTCGAAAATGTGAAAAATTCTATTTTTTTTTTAAAAATAGGAAAATAATTAATTAATTTCATAATAAAATTGGAAATAAT
>JAUCBJ010005567.1:0-19460 GCA_032718475.1 Nemertoderma westbladi
TAACAAAGTATTTCCTAAAGAATACGCTTTATACTTTAATCATAAGCAGTATCGTTGCGTCTTAGTATAAGTCTTAGTTCTGTTTAAATAGATAAAGCGCCACGTCCTAAAGGAACTGTTAATATTTCCCGAAAGCCAATAATATCTGTCAGAGATTAATTATTAACGATCTATCGAATAATACATTAGGTATACACTGCAACCTTACACTGTAATAATACAATTCAAGCATCCGAATTCAGTCTCCCGGGTGTAGATCCATCGGGTGAATGATCGCGCATGGGCTGACTTCGGCTAATGTTTTGCGTATTAGCATAAATTATTGTCGTATGCTAAAGTGGTTTTAATTAACTAAAAGACATATAAATTTTGGCAGGTTAAACTGCTAAAGGTCTTCAAAAGCGCGAACAACGAGTAAAATCACAGTGCAGTGAACAATAACAAGGGAGTGTGGTGCAATATGACACATGACAAATATGACAAATAATATTGTTGAAATTGTAAGATTAAAATATTTAAACAATAGTAGGTACAGTTGTGGAGATTATTGATTTTATTGTACACAAGATAAAGCGTCGGTATGTCAAAATACGATGCTATAATATAAGCTAAGCCCCAGTTCGATGGTTCTTAGATCAACTAAAGGTTTCGTTCGGGTTTTAATTTGTAAAAATCCAGTAGTACAGCATGCTTCGCTACGAAGTTTCCAATGGGATAGTTGAGTAAGCTCCTAACATATAATACTGCATATTGTTCTTTAGGGGTCCTGGTACAGAAATTATCTTTCACACCCTGCTTTATACATTTAATGCTGTACCGACAAGTCGATAGTGAGGTGATGGATGGTAGTCCCAGCTCCCATGCAGCCATGTTGTAAGTTGCAAATACTGGACATTCAGAGCTTCCAGACAAATGGTTGCACAGCAGATATGTTGTCAGGAATATTAGTTTGCGGTTCTCGCAGTTGAACATATTGTATAGGAGAGCTAGGTTTTTCATGAGAAGGTGAGACCTGATATCACCTTGCCTCATTAGGGATTCTATAGCGTAATTGGAGATATAGTTGCCACATTTGAGGATTCTCCTGATAGCTTTATGCAATATGTCTATAACCTTAACTATGTTGAATTCACATCTCCCGTATGTCATGGGTTCGATCCCTGCATGAACCAGGGCAGTTTTCGTTCGGTCAGCAATAGGCCTAACGTTGCAAAATGCAGTATTATTGCCTAGTAACCAATTCATGGCTACCATATGGTTTTCACTTTGAACCATTTCGCCCTCTAGCGGCAGACTGGGAACTTCAGAATACTCTGTGACTCTGCAAAAGATATAGCCCATATTGTAATAGATATCGATTGGGGGGTCAAAATTAAGTAATAATATATCTAAATAAGTCTCAAACATCTTGCCTCATGGCTCGCCCCTTAGAACTCTTAAGCAATATAACTTCATAGTTTTGCGGATTGTAAATAACAAAGCTAGAGAAGATGTTAATTTTCAAATAATACGCCCTCTAGCGGCAGACAGGGGAACTTCTGACTACTCTATGTCTCCGCAAAAGATATGGCCTATGCCGTAGTAGATGCCTACCGAGTTTAAACCTATTCGGAATGAAAATAACAAAGTTAGAGATGATGTTAATTTTCAGATAATACGCCCTCTAGCGGCAGACTATGGAACTGCAGACGGTTGGATATAGGTAAGAGTAATTAGTAATCAGAGGTGTCGAGAGGGGGGCGGGGCGCTTGGATACAACTATTATTAATAAGCTGTTGCTTGGTTAAAGCTAATTGGGGGTTAAAGGTCAACGATAAAGCTGTCTGGATATAGATAAGAGTAATATAAAAACTAATTAATCTAAAAATAGAAATCAATGTATAAAGTAAAAGTAATACTATTAATTAATTTAAAATAAAGTACAAATTAATAATTAATTTAAAATTAAATACAAATAAATAAAGTAAAATTAAATACAAATAAATAAAGTAAAATTAAATACAAATAAATAAAGTAAAATTAAATACAAATAATTAATTAAAATTAAATATAAATATTAATAAATAGGTATTAATAAATAAAAGAGCCGCGGTGTCACTTATGACACCCTTTGCACGGCTTTGCGACAGTTAGACCTCACTGATGACCCATTGTGTGTCAGGGCGCTAATCAGTCTGATTAATTAGGATAATCAATTAAACCCTAATTAGGAGTCGTAAGGCACCTATTAGGGTTTAATTGTACTAATTAATTGATGCCACCTATCAATTTGGGTCTAATTAGCCTATTTGGGAGGTGTCACCCAGACAGTCTGGCGCCAATGACACCCAATGACACCCTACGGGTGATAATAGGGTGTCATATGACACCCAATGGGTGTCAGTGAGGTCTAACTGTCACAAAGCCGTGCAAACCTATACTACTGACGGTGCAGGGCTACCAATTTCATTCGGAAGTTGAAAGGGAAGTAAGAAGGGGAAAGGAAAGGTGTTAGCTTATCCAATTCCGCTAACCAACCCATAAAGTGAGGTTTTAAGCAATATTGGGGAACACGAGGGTGATCAATCAACCTCGTGTCACCCCAACAAAGTGGGAGGGAGAAACATACACACAATAGAGGTCAGGGGTTACACCCCTGAGAGAGAGAGAATAGCAGGGGCGAAGGGAAACACTTCAGGGGAGGTGAAAGGGCGACAACAGGGTTATTAACCAATGGGGGGAAGGCACCGGCTGAGTAACGTAACAATGGCCAACCGTGCAGTATACATTATCAGTACAGTGTATCATTTAGTCAGTGTGTCATTTTAGTCAGTGTATAGTTAGGTTAGTTTAGCTAGGGAAGTACCGGGACTTTAATTACCGTCCTCATTACCCGTCCTCCATTTACTATCAACATTGTGTATCATTTATCTATATCAGCTATATTTCATCTTATATTATATTATACCCGGGAAGCTATATACAACGATCAATAAACTCTTTCACCTTTCACACACGGCGGGGACGCATGGATTGAAAACCGGATAAACCAGGATCCTTCGTGGATCCCGTCACAGTAATTAAACCCGCGAGTGATTGAATCGGAGCTGCTACCCTAGTTAACTAAACTCGAGATAATAACAAGATGAGTCAACCAGAGGGAATGACACCGCCTGGACCCCGGACGGAGACCTAACGATCCGCGAGGCCGTGACGAGATGGTATGGACCCACGACGCTGGTCGATACCACATCGACCACGTCGACGCTGGTCGATGCCACGTCGATAACGAGCGAACCGGCGACCCAAGATGAGGGGGACCGTCTACGAGTAGAGGAAAGCGAGTCGAGAGAAGAGGAAAGCAAGTCGAGAGGAGAGGAAAGCGAGTCGAGAGAAGGAGGAGACAAGACGGGAGAGGAGAAAGACGAGTCGACGCGGAGCGAGGGTCGACATACCAATGTCGCCGGCCAGCCACAGGCCGAGGGCGACGGACGGCCCACCGGAACAGCAACGGTGGGGCCGCCGGACCCGGAGAGATGGGGGAGAGGTTGGCGACGAGGACGTCGGGGTCAGCGATCAACTTCAACGGGCCTACAATGCGACCCGGAAACTACTTAAAGAGACCAAGGAAGGGGCCGAGATAGACCAGGTGAAGTTAAGGAGAAGACTAGGTGAGTCGAACGAACATTTTAGTTATCTAATGCGCTTTGGGCAGAGAGAACTGGCCAAGGAGAGAGCGAGAGGGGTTGCCAACGAACTGTATGATTTATGGGAGTGTAGGGGTATGCAGCCTAGTGTAGTGTACATAGGGCCATACTTAGTCGATGCCCGGGGAGTAAAATTAGCGGGTTGGAGAAGACCTGAGGAGGGCGAATCCGAGGTTAACCCCGAGGATTCGGTCTCATCGGTCGGAGAGAATTCCGGTTCCGGGAGGCGGGGGAGAGTTAGTAGGACGGGAAGGCGGAGAGAATCCGTCACAACCGATAAGTCTGCTACATCCTCCGTAAAAGAAAGACGGGTGAGGGAAATAAATGCGGCGTGTCATCTTGAACTGATAGCGCAAGACCAGAGAGAAGTAGAGAGACAGTTGGAGGAGGGGAAAGCGCTATTAGAGAAAGAAATGGAACTGGTTAGAGAGACTGGAGAGAGGGCCGAGAGAACCGCAAGAAGCTTCAGGGAGTGCGAGGAAATAGGGAGGAAGGAACAAGAAGAGCGTGAGGCGAGAGAGGAGAGTGAGCGTAGGGAGCATGAGGCGAGAGAGGAGAGTGAGCGTAAAGAGCGCAGGGCGGAACGTAAAGAGCGCGAGGCGAGATGAGTGGAGAGAATTGAGAGAGAGAGGGAATTGGCCGAGCAGAGTCGGGAGACAATAGCAGAGGGGAAGCGTGTGCGGGATGCTTTACATGCCCGCCTAGGGGGGCTAATTCAGTACCAGACCAAACAGAAGCGCAGACTGAAACTGGCCCAGATGGGGCTGTCAGAGAGTGGCGCTGGCTCGAGTGCTTTCGAGGAGCAAAGGGTCGAGGGAACATTTATTAGTACCCCACTTACAGGAACCGCACGACAGACCCGAGACTGGTGTGACCGTACGGGCGGGGGGGGTAATAATAGTACTACAGTAGATGACGTTAATATTAATAGTACTGTATTGGATAATCCTAACCAAACCTTTATTGCAGGAAATACTTTACCTAGTAGTAGTAGTTTAAATTTAAATACAAATAATCTAAATAATAATTTCAATTTAAACGTGCAAAATAACCCGAATAGTAATTTAAATTTAGAAAATAATAATAATCCAAATAATTTAAATAATCCAAACCCGAATTTACAGAACGATTCAAATAGTGTAGTCGCGCAAAATAATTTAAATGATTTTATTTCGAACGAACAAAATGATTCCGTTTCTGATATGGGTGCTATTAACGTGGACGCGTCGGAGGTGTATGACCGACAGACGGCGGCCTAGTAGGCCACGTAGTTAGTAGGAAGGGGGCGGCGGGGTTGAGCCGACCCGACGGCGGCCTGGTAGGCCACGTAGTTGGTAGGCAGGGGGTGGCGGGGATGAGCCAACCCGAAGGAGGCCTGGTAGGCCAGGTAGCAGTAGAGAGAGAAGCGGGGGTGAATAGACCTAGCCGCAGTAGAAACACTGTGTCGACTGGAGAGGGGTGCAGAAGTGAAGTAAGAGGTAGCGGCGTGATATGTGGCGAGTGGGGGGGGGGGCTACAGGAGCCCCGCAACGAGAAGTTAGTGGCAAGCGGGGGGGCTACAGGAGCCCCACAGCGGGAAGTTAGTGGCGAGAGGGGGGGGCAGAGAGTGTCCCACAGGCGTCGTCGGATAATGCGCGGGCCGAATCAGGTATACCGCAACACCCAGCGACGGAGAGTAATAGGGGGATTGCGAGTATCCCCAGCAGGGTGTGATCGAGCAGAGAGAGGCAGGTTGACGTCGCGAGAGGGCGGACAGAGCGCCGAGCCCGATCAGAAGAGGGGAGGAGAATAGTGGAGTTTAACCGGGGGGTCGACGAGAGATCTCACGAGCCGGAATACTGCACTGAAAAGAGAAGAAGAGAGGATAGTAGGAGAAGTATCGCCGCGAACGATAGGAGAGCGAGGACGGATAGGGAGCCGTCGGTAGTCGAGATGGAAAGAGAGCCATGCTGGCAGAGACAATGTAGGCGATAGGATAGCGAGGGCGATGGGATTAAACCCGGAAGTCGCGGAATACATACCGGTAGGTAGGCCAGAAGCTGATAGGCCCATACCGGTACCAGTGCAGCAGTATGACTACAGCACGAAAGGACATAACATATACCCAGGGGAGGGGGGAATTATTGCGGATAGGTGCATGGGCCCCAATATATTAACATCAACCCCAGTACCAAACATACCGGTGGGGGGGGGGACAGGGTGACATTCCCCCATCACAATATCAACAATATACCCCAATAGGAGCAAGAACAACGAACCCCTTGGATAAAAATAGGTCATGCGACACAGAAATATGGAGGGGGCCGCTACCCCCAATGATATACCCAAGCCAGAGGAAGGCAGGAAATAGGACGGACGGACCGCACCCAACAGGAGAAACTATGCAACATCCATCGAACCCATAGGAAGCACAGGCGATGGGAATGGCCACGTTAATCGATGCGCTAAAAACTAGGATCGAATTACCACCCGTGGAACTGTTCAAATTCGATGGGAGTAGGCTGGAAGAATACCTACAGTTTCGGCGCATGTATAGTAACGAAATACTAACAAAGAACTTGACGCAGGCGGAGTGCCTAAAGTATCTGCAAGTATATACAGGAGGCCCAGCATACGACATCGTGAGGCAATACCAGGGCATAGAGGGCGGCTTCACGACAGCATGGCGGGCACTGGACAGGGAATACGGGCACCCGGCCAAGATCATCCGGCAAACCCTGAGAGGCATAACATCGGGTGGCCTACAGGATAATCCTGTTAGTATTAAGACGTTCGCAAACAAGGTCGAGAAGGCGCTAATCGTACTAAAGACGCTAGACGCACCATACGAGCTCAACGCGTCCAACAACATCACCACGATAGCGCAGGCACTACGCAACAAGCTGTACAATGGCTTCGCAACAAGTGGAGGAAAATCGCTTTCTCCACTCGAGATAGAAAGGGTGCGGAACCGGGTCTAGAAGAAATGTCGAGCTTCTTAAACTACGAAGCCGAGTTAATAACCGACCCATTCTATAGCGAGGATAGCCTGGGAAAGGGACCAAGAACAGATTACCATAGACCGAAACCAGAACACAACACGTCAAACGCATTGCCGAAGCTCAGGCAATCACTGCCATACGCAGCGACGCAGGGGACTGCTAGTCCACAGGTAGCCGGGGGTAAGACCACATCATGGAGCAGACAGGGGAAAAATAACAACACAAACAAACATGACCCTAGTACGCCCAGTAGGCCGAACCCAAACAATAAGAATAGTAGGGACTTTGGTACAAATGCAATCGCAATATGCAATGCATTGTATAAGGACGGATACGACCCAAAGAGCAAATGCCAGCTACATACAAATGCGCTTCATCAGACCATGAACTGCAGGTACTGGCAAGCATTACCCAGTGAAGATCAGGTAGAATACGCGGCGAGAAATGAGATCTGCTCGCGATGTGTGATGAGTGGACATAGAGCTAGACAATGCGAGGAAACGCCGATTAAGTTCGGTCAAAGTAAAGGCCAAATGATGGCAACGAGCACAGTAGGGGCGAAGAAGAGAGGAATTGTGCTACTTGGGGTAGTACCAGTGCGAGTGATCGGGGAAGGCAATCGATCAGTGACCACACTGATGCTGGTCGACAGTGGAGCTGCCTTCACATTAGTCGAGAATTGGGTGGCCGAGGAGATAGGATTGAGGACAAGGCCAAGTAGGATGGCGGTAACAACAATCTCCAGCAAAGATGAGATCCTGGAGATGAGAACCGGATGGTGCGCGATAGCAGCAATAGCACCGGGATGCGACTATGGGGCGAGCATCGACCCCATCCAGGTGATAGAGTCGATAAACATCAACACCAGGCGACCAACAAACATCGAGGTCGAGCAATATAAATTCCTGGACAGTATCGATTTCTCAATCCCAGAGGTGGACGTTAGGAAAGTGTCCATCATAGTAGGAATGGACTGCCAGACGGCCCACGAGAGAATGCAAACGGTCTTCGGCGAAGACAGGCAGTGTGACCCGGTGGCGATTTTAACACCATTCGGGTGGACACTGAGCGGCCCAATCAAGAGTAAGATACCATTTAGGATGTCGGAGACATCAGGATGCATGTTCGCGGGAACTATGCAGGAAATGGGTGATGAGAGAGCGGAGGAGCAGCTTAGGAGACTGCTCAGACAGGATTTTGAAGGATTAAAGGAGACCGGGGTCGGAACCTCGGTAGAAGACAAGCAGGCTCTACAGAGCGTAAAGGAGTCTATGAGGTGTGATGAGGGGCGGTATACCATAGGGATGGTATGGAAGCTACCGAAGCTACCGCTACCCGATAATAGAGGGATGGTACTCACGAGGCTTCGTAAGTTGAAGCAGACTCTAAAACGGAGCCCCGAGAAGAATGACAGAACGATTAAGAAGTACGTCGAGAAAGGATGGGCCGTGGAGTTACCGGTCGACGAGCCAAGCATGGACAGGACATATTACCTGCCACTCCACGTGGCTTTAGATCCGAAGAAAGGTAAACTGCGGATGGTAGTTGACGCATCAGCTAAAACCAACGGCAAATGCCTAAACGATTATCTGCTGGAGGGTACCAATATCTACAACTCGGGGATCGAGGTCCTACTTAGATTCAGGAATGGGAAACATGCCTTCACCTGTGACATAGAAGGCATGTTCAACCAAGTCCGTGTAACAGAAGAGGATAGCGATAGTCAACGATTTTTATGGTACAACGGCGACGAAGAACCGTCGACCATACTGGTGTACAAGATGATAGTACAGAACATGGGAGCCAAGTCGTCTTCGTTCACGACGACTATGGCTGTAAGAGACACAGTAAAGGGAAAGGAGGATAAATACAGCACTAGGGCCGTCGATATGATTCGACGCGGCTTCTACGTAGACGACGGGATTGAGTCTGGAAACACGGTTAAGGAACTACTGGACACAGGGCGCGAGGTTCGCGACATCCTAAAAGGATCCGGCTTTAACCTAACCAAATTCCAATCCAGCTTGGAGGAATTTATCAAGGCGATAGAGGACGAGAGACCAGAATCGACCATGGATAATCCCACAACAGCCAAGGGGCAGGACATGGCGAACAAGAGGATAGAGTCTCAGCAGAAGGCACTGGGAATCGTGTGGAATAGAGAGACAGACGAACTGAAGTACCAGTTGAGACAGGAGGGCGCAGACATCCACACAAAGAGGGGCTATGTGTCGTACATAGCAAGGATATACGATCCCCTAGGCCTAGCATCCCCACTACTAGTCACGGGGAAACAGATACTCAAGAGAGTATACAAACTGAAGGATGAGTGGGACGTAGAAGTACCAGAAGAGATCAGGAAACAGTGGTGCAAGTGGACAGAAGGTTTGGGGCAGATGGGAACATACAGCATGCCACGAGTGTATTTCCCGGATGGGGACATGACGAACCTGGATCTGCACATGTTCTCCGATGCGTCACTAGAGGCATACGGAGCGGCACTCTATTTAGTACAACGAGGCTACGTGGCTGCGAGGCTAGGAGTTAGGGCCACAGCCTACATAATGGACGCTATTCCCAACATAGTGGAGACACACTACTGGACGGATTCCATGGTAGTGCATGGCTGGCTACATAACGAGAAAACGAGATACCCTATATTCGTCGCAAATAGAGTGGACGAAATAAGGGCGACGACAGAACTAGAAAGGTGGCACTACTGCCCTACGGACGAGAACCCTGCGGACTTGTTATCGAGGGGTGTGGCACGCCACACTTTCTTAAAAAAGGAAGTATTGTGGCAACATGGGCCACAGTTTCTGAGCGACAAGGAGGCCTGGCCACCGATGAGAAAGGTGGACCCGGGCTCAGGAGAAGCAGTATTAGGGGGAGAAGAGGGAGATTCAGAGGGAGAAGAGATATACTCCCAGATGGTGAGGGAGATAAGGGACGTGCAACCAAAACCAGGAGAACTGTGCGACAACCCAACGGATAAACTCCTCAGCTATAGCTCTAGTTGGTATAAGACCAAGAAATTAGTGGCGTACTGGAGAGCCTTCGGGAATTTCCTCGCGGGAGTTGGCAAAGACGTAAAGACTAGGACAACAATAGATCTGGAAGGAGCGTCCAAAGCAGTCATCCGCTATGAACAACGGAAGAACTATGGCGACGAGGTGGAATGCGTCGGTAAACAACAGCATCTCCGACGGGACAGCGAGCTGATCACGCTGTTACCACAACTTAATAATGACGGGATTCTAGTAATGAACTCTAGGGTGGGATACAACAACAGCATCGTCGTACCACCGAAGCCCATCATCATCCCCACAGGATCGCCGATAGTCTACCAGATTATCTGGGACTCCCACAAGTCGATATTGCATGGGGGCACCAACCGAACCCTCACGGAGATACGGAGGACCTTTTGGGTCAAACAGTTGAGGAAGAAGGTAAAAGCGGTAGTGGGGCAGTGCCAGACCTGCCGACGAGCGAAGAAGGAGCGAGCCATACAGGAGATGGCACCACTACCGGCGAGTAGGGTAAGACAGCACGACCCACCATTTACGCATTGCGGTGTGGACATGTTCGGGCCAATACAGATCAAGGTGATGCGGCACACGGAGAAACGCTACAGTATTATCTTCGTATGTAACAACACGAGGGCAGTATGGATAGAACTCGCCCAAGATGCAACTGCATCAGCATTCATTAATGCCTTAGAAAGGTTCAGAGACCGCAAAGGGGGGACGATCGCAGTAATATACTCCGACAACGGAATCAACTTTGTGGGAGTGGAGAACGAGATGGCAGAGGCCTTGGAGGTCTTGGAAGGGGAGGAAGTCAGGGCAGCCATGAGACGACGACAAATAAAGTGGGAGAGGAGGACGCCGTATGCACCACATACCCTAGGATGCGTCGAGAGACTCGAGGGTAGTTCGAAGTGTCTTATGATGAAGTTGATGAACACCCATATGGTTACGGAGGACGTGCTGAGAACAGTACTTGCGAAGTGTGAGGGTATCATTAATAGCAGACCGCTATATCCAGAGAATGATGACCCTGAGTCACTAGACGTGCTGACGCCCAGCCATTTCCTAATGGAAAGGCCAGCGACCATCGACATGCGGGGTGTAGACCCAGATGACATACACTCCCGCCAGTGTTGGAAAGTCGCTAAGGCGATAAGCGCAGAGTATTGGAGGAGGTGGGTTGAGGAATACCTACCCACGCTTCACAGAAGAAGCAAGTGGAGGAACACGAACAGAGAGTTAAGAGAGGGTGATCTCATGATCGTTACGGATGATACAATCATCAACAACCAGTGGCGGTTGGCGAGAGTCATAGGCACTTACTCCGATGAGGACGGAAGAGTCCGATCGGTAGAAGTGTGAATAGGTGGCAAGATAGGTGCGAAAAACAGGAAGACCTACAGGAGGGCTGTAGGGAAGTGCTGTCTACTAGAAGGGGCACCTTAGAATGGAGTTAGAGAGGAGTTTAGTCGTCCACGTTTTGGACTGAGGGGGGTGGGATTTAGGGCGAGACGCCCTTCCCACACATAAAATAAAAATAAAATAAATAAAAATTAGAGTCAGAGTTAGTTAGTTAGTTAGGAGGTACGTAGTACCGAGAGTTAGAGTTAGTTAGTTAGTTAGTTAGTTAGTTAGTTAGTTAGTTAGTTAGTTAGTTAGTTAGTTAGTTAGTTAGTTAGGAGTTAGTTAGGAGGTACGTAGTACCGAGAGTTAGAGTTAGTTAGTTAGTCAGGAGGTACGTAGTACCGAGAGTTAGAGTTAGTTAGTTAGTTAGTTAGTTAGTTAGGAGTTAGTTAGGAGGTACGTAGTACCGAGAGTTAGAGTTAGTTAGTTAGGGGGTACGTAGTACCGAGAGTTAGAGTTAGTTAGTTAGTTAGGGGGTACGTAGTACCGAGAGTTGGAGTTAGAAGTAGTAAGAGGGTACGTAGTACCGATAGTTAGTGGAGTTGGAAGTAGTAAGAGGGTACGTAGTACCGATAGTTAGTGGAGTTAGAAGTAGTAAGAGGGTACATAGTACCGTTAGTTAGTGGAGTTAGAAGTAGTTAGTAAGAGGGTACGTAGCACTGTTAGTTAGTAGAGAGAGTTAGTGGAGTTAGAGGAGTTAGTAAGAGGGTACGTAGTACCGGCTAGTAAGAGTAGAGTTAGAGGAGTTAGTAGGGGGGTACGTAGTACCGGTTAGTAAGAGTAGAGTTGGAAGTTAGTAAGAGGGTACGTAGTACCGGCTAGTAAGAGTAGTAGTTAGTTGTAGAACTAGTTAGTAAGAGGGTGCATAGAGCACCGTTAGTAGTAAGAATTAGTGATAGGGGGGTATAAAATAGTATATAGTAAGAGATAAAAGAGCACAATATATCATAGAAGTAGTAGCCAGAAAGGTAGGTAGGGTTAGTAGCACAAAATTTAAAATGAAAATTAAGGATATTAGAATCACCTCCGAACTACAGAAGAGCCTTCAAGGCGGCCTTCAAAGGTC
Source organism: Nemertoderma westbladi (assembly GCA_032718475.1). Classification (NCBI taxonomy): domain Eukaryota; kingdom Metazoa; phylum Xenacoelomorpha; order Nemertodermatida; family Nemertodermatidae; genus Nemertoderma; species Nemertoderma westbladi. The sequence goes on from JAUCBJ010005567.1 coordinate 12,167, forward strand.
TGGTAGAACACCTGGGGCTGAAGGGCGAGTCGGTGTAATACGCCAGCCAGCATCTAGTAGACAGGGAGGTGGATAGACATCACATGGGCTGGAAGTGGATAGATATGGGGAGAAGCGACTGGAAGAAGTCGCCAGGGGAGAAAGGCCGAGAGAGAATGAGGCGCGTTATGTAGACGAGCATGTAATATAATATATGATAATAATAGCCTTATAATAATTATATAAGTAAACCACGTATGTATATTATAAAGTACGTACCGTAGTCAAGCACAACCTTTTCCAATTAGCTACTGGGACTGGGGACTAATCGACCATGGTACTGTAAGTCACGGACGAGACGCTGACGACATCATACTTCTTGAGTGCGACGGCACGAAAGGGGGGTGAGGCTCGTCAGAAATGAGAGGGTGAGATAGGGCGAGATACGAGTAATAGAGTGTGGAGTGCGGAGTGTGGAGAGAGTGTGGGCGCAATTCAAATGTGGGGGGGGGGGAAGTAAGAGGCGGGGTGAGGGACAAGGAGGTCCGAGAGCGTGTGAGGGCTAGGGTGAGAGTGGAGGAGAGTTAGGGCGAAAGTGTTGGGGAAACAAAAATTGTGTGAGAGAAGCGCACGATCAGCCCAACACGGGACACCACATGTCTTGGTACAAGATAGGTAGAGTTGTACCAAGATGGGGTAGCATTATCATACCCATAGGGAGCGGCCTGGAAAGCCGACCCCAGGAAAATAGGCCCACCCCACACCCGATACTAGATCGGGATCCAGCGGAATTGTAGCGCACTAGAGGTGGATGCTATCTTCTCACCGGGAAGATAGCATGGGGGGGAGTGTTAGCTTATCCAATTCCGCTAACCAACCCATAAAGTGAGGTTTTAAGCAATATTGGGGAACACGAGGGTGATCAATCAACCTCGTGTTACCCCAACAAAGTGGGAGGGAGAAACATACGCACAATAGAGGTCAGGGGTTACACCCCTGAGAGAGAGAGAATAGCAGGGGCGAAGGGAAACACTTCAGGGGAGGTGAAAGGGCGACAACAGGGTTATTAACCAATGGGGGGAAGGCACCGGCTGAGTAACGTAACAATGGCCAACCGTGCAGTATACATTATCAGTACAGTGTATCAATTAGTCAGTGTGTCATTTTAGTCAGTGTATAGTTAGGTTAGTTTAGCTAGGGAAGTACCGGGACTTTAATTACCGTCCTCAATACCCGTCTTCCGTTTACTATCAACATTGTGTATCATTTATCTATATCAGCTATATTTCATCTTATATTATATTATACCCGGGAAGCTATATACAACGATCAATAAACTCTTTCACCTTTCACACACGGCGGGGACGCGTGGATTGAAAACCGGATAAACCGGGATCCTTCGTGGATCCCGTCACAAAAGGAGAAGGTCCGTTACGTGGTCCGATTTTTTGTCACATACGTGACATTCGGTAAATGATTAATTTAATAGCATATAAATTGTCAAATATACTAATGATCGTAATGGCCCATAACTTTCCACTTCGATCTGATTTCTCTTGCCGGACACCTCAATACCACCATTAAACGACTGTTACTTCAAATATCCAAGAATATGGACATAAAGTACGAAAAAAATATTTGTAAATTTCCAATATAGGACAAAAAAATTTTCTCAATTTTTGCATTCCGGAACTTTTCTCTCATTAACGGCCAAGAAATTTTTAGGGCACTTTCTGGTTTCATATGCAGAAATTATCGCTCTTTCTAACCATCAATATGGCAAATTCTTAAAGTTAATTTCAAAATTCAACAAATTTCAAAAACAATATTGGTCAATATGGTTGGCATTGACCCATATACTATATTTATTGTAAAATTGAAGATATAGTAATTTATATGCAATGCCTATGAATAATAATAATACTAGTGCATGAATATTCACACTTAAACAGTTAAATAAAATGTTCTAGAACATGGTGTATTTATTAAATCGAATAAATGGGCTGCAGCGTCAAACATGCAACATTACAAATTATTTCATGCGCATATATTCTAAATAATATTATAAATTTGCTGTGAAAATAATGTAAAAGAAGGAAAAGAATGGTGAGAACAATGTTGTTGATTATTTAATGTCTTTTCTATGGAAGGAATTAATGGTAGGTTTGAATTATCATACCAAATTTCGTTGCATATGGTTGAAATTATAAAATATTAGGGGGGGGGGGGGGCTCCGACTTGATAAAAATGGTTGTTGTATTGGGAGATGGTGTATAAATAAAATGTTCCCGAATAATGGTGTATTTAAATAGGTGCTCATAAAACAGGTGCTCACAAAACACTACTAATATGCTAAAATATACTAATATGGCACTAACTTAGGCCGCGTTCACACTACCGAGTCAAAGTCAAAGTCAAAAGAAAATAAATATAGCTAGCTAGCAATAATAAATAATAATACATTAATTATATAGGCCTAATATAATACATAATTGTTACTATCAATAATACATAATGGCGTTCTAGAAAAAAATCATTTTCTTGTTATTTTTTTACATTTTGTCTTTTAACTTTGACTCGGTAGTGTGAACGCGGCCTAACGTTGAACAATATTAAGGACTTCGAGAACATATAGCATATACTCAAGTACAGTATTATGAATAAATACGATGAAGTTCTAGATGTCCTTGATAACATTTTAAAGCATGACATATCTGGCGCTAATTTTTTTAGAGCTTTTTCTAACGAAAATGGTGCTTTATTGACTCTCAAAACCAACTTTTTCAATAATTCTGATGGTGTTATTATGGTAATATTTTATAGAACAAAAAATATAACATGCAGTAGGCCTACTTGTAGGGCAACTGATATTTTGATATACTTACTTACACATTTTATAATACAGTTATTATTGCTGTATTATTAGGCCTAGGTACAGTATGTTAGTAGGGTAGAACCAAGTCACAATAACTGGCCATGAGGTTCCAATTGCAGGAGTTGATAGAAAAAGTGAAGGATTTGGAAGATGCCGTTGATGGTAAGCAAGATGAGATTAAACGTCTGGAGGACTACAAGTCAAAATTACATAAAGGCAATATAGAGCAGGAAAATGAATTACAGGTCAAACGAAAAGTTGGTTACCAGTTGGAAAATGATAATAATACATTGTTTCGTAGAATTAAAGAAGAACAGGATCTTCTACAAGAGAGACAACAGAAAGTTTGTGATCTGCAATCTGCACTTGATGGAATAGCGGGCGAGAGTGAAAAGCAAAATGCACTTCTTGCTAAAAAGAGGGCGGATGGTTTGATAGAACAAGAAAAGAGAACGAAACTTGTGGAAGAAAACTTACGGGAAGAAAACGAGATAGCTAGACGATTGATTATTAAACAGGAACTTCAGCAACAAAATGAAAGTATTATAACGCAATGCGAAGAAGAAGAACGAAAGATCGATTTAAGAAGGAAGGTGAGTGAAGACTTAGAAAATATAAATTCAACATTAAGAGAAAACAATGATTTGGAAGAAGATCGTCTTCAACAATTGCTCCAAGAAATAGAGGAACTTGAAGAAAGAAAGAATTTCATTGAGGATAATATTTCCCAGAAAAATGATGAGGCGAAAAATATTGAAATTGCAACAAAAATCGATATTCCTACTGCAGAAGAAAACACTACCTATCAGCAAAAAACATATAAACTTGTGAACGCAATATATATTCTTGAAGATACTTTGCAACAAATGAAAATAACTCAAGTGAAGACTGGGGAGAATATGGCTGTATACCGGGGTACTTTAAATGAACTTGATAAGTTTCTAAATGAGTTAAAAGGCGCATGTCTTGTAGTAGCATCCGAAAATGAGTCATTGAAAGATCAGCTTCAAGAAACAATGCGTGTTTGTGATAATCGCGACGATGAAATCGAACAACATGTCCAGAATAAAATTCAAGCAAGGTGAATTCCCGCCTAGGCTGGTTCTATTTTGCGCATAGGCCTACACTAATTCCGTTTTGCGCCTACACTAATTCCGTTTTGCGCCTACACTAATTCCGTTTTGCGCCTACACCAATTCCGTTTTGCGACTACACTAATTCCGTTTTGCGCCTACACTAATTCCGTTTTGCTCCTACACTAATTCCGTTTTGCGACTACACTAATTCCGTTTTGCGCCTACACTAGTTCCGTTTTGCGCCTACACTAATTCCGTTTCGCGTCTACACTAATTCCGTTTTGCGCCTACACTGATTCCTTTTTGCGCCTACACTAATTCCGTTTCGCACCTACACTAATTCCGTTTTGCGCCTACACTAATTCCGTTTTGCGCCTACACTAATTCCGTTTTGCGCCTACACTAATTCCGTTTTGCGCCTACACTAATTCCGTTTTGCGCCTACACTAATTCCGTTTCGCGCCTACACTAATTCCGTTTTGCTCCTACACTAATTCCGTTTTGCGCCTACACTATTTCCGTTTTGCGCTTACACTAGTTCCGTTTTGCGCCTACACTTATACCGATATGCTCCTACACTAATTCCGTTTTGCGCCTACACTATTTCCGTTTTGCGCTCTACACTTGTACCATATGCGCCTACACTAGTTCCGTTTTGCGTCTACACTAATTCCGTTTTGCGCCTACACTAGTTCCGTTTTGCGTCTACACTAGTTCCGTTTTGCGCTCTACACTAATTCCGTTTTGCGCCTACACTAATTCCGTTTTGCGCCTACACTTGTACCATATGCGCCTGCACTTGTTCCGTTTTGCGTCTACACTAGTTCCGTTTTGCGTCTACACTAATTCCGTTTTGCGCCTACACTAATTCCGTTTTGCGCCTACACTAATTCCGCTTTGCGCCTACACTTGTACCATATGCGCCTGCACTTGTTCCGTTTTGCGCCTACACTTGTACCATATGCGCCTACACTAGTTCCGTATGCACCTGCTGTTATAGATAAGATATGCAACTTACTGTAAGTCTGCCGGATTCAATAGAAGTGGATTAGGTGGGAGAGCAAGTGTCACGGACAAGTGGCTGAACTGGTTAGCGCTCCTAATGAGGCCTGAAAGGCCGAAACGTACGTATAGCGCTGGTTCAACCCCCGGCGACGTGCTTCCTCATTTTTTCAATTTCTGAACAAAACCTTTATATTATCACTAGTTCCATAGCGCCTACATAAGTTTATTGTTATTAAACATTATGCATCTCTGGTTATTTTCTATTATCAGGTATGAACTAAAATTGGTCCATGATAGCCAAGCCACGTTGCAATTGCAATTACAATCTTTGGTGAATCTCACCGGGCAGCTGGCCAATGAAAGCGGTAAAGATATCAGCGAACGTCTAAAGGAAATCATGTCCATGTGCAAAGAAGATGAGCCTGATGGCACTTCCCTGTCTCACGATTCTAATATAGGTGAATCTGCACCTACACAATTAATACCCTCGGCACCTTCACCCCTGCCGGATCCAGCTTCGTGTGACACGCTCTTTGAACCATTTGCTCCCCCCGAAATGATAAATCATGATGAATTTACCGTACACTTGCAGACAGAAGTAATATATAACGAATTGTACGCGAGCCCCTCTTTGGTTGAGCAGATGATGAACATGTTTGGATGCCAGAATATGCCTGCAAATGAATCCAACAATATGCCAGCGTTTGACACCGATGAAAACCTTCAGATTGCACCGACGCTCACAGCTAATAAGGATCAAACGACTGATGCTGTCGTAGATAATATATCAGGTACATGTAATAATATGTTGTACTGGAGAACCAGACCAACGGTTTCTAGCATTATACAGTATGTACAGACTGTAGAACACGCAGTGGTGCTAATTTGCGTTCTATCTGGTAAACTGTGTCAAATTTTGGACCTTCGTAACCTTACATCGACTGTACTGTTAGTAGTTACTATACTGTAGTTTGTTTACTATACTATATCCGTGTCTCCTACCTGTACTATATCCGTGTCTCCTACCTGTACTATATCCGTGTCTCCTACCTGTACTATACCCGTGTCTCCTACCTGTACTATATTCGTGTCTCCTACCTGTACTATATCCGTATCTCCTACCTGTACTATATCCGTGTCTCCTACCTGTACTATATCCGTGTCTCCTACCTATACTATATCCGTGTCTCCTACCTGTACTATATCCGTCTCTCCTACCTGTACTATATCCGTGTCTCCTACCTGTACTATATCCGTGTCTCCTACCTATACTATATCCGTGTCTCCTACCTGTACTATATCCGTCTCTCCTACCTGTACTATATCCGTGTCTCCTACCTGTACTATATCCGTGTCTCCTACCTATACTATATCCGTGTCTCCTACCTGTACTATATCCGTGTCTCCTACCTGTACTATATCCGTGTCTCCTACCTGTACTATATCCGTGTCTCCTACCTATACTATATCCGTGTCTCCTACCTGTACTATATCCGTCTCTCCTACCTGTACTATATCCGTGTCTCCTACCTGTACTATATCCGTGTCTCCTACCTATACTATATCCGTGTCTCCTACCTGTACTATATCCGTGTCACCTGTACTATATCCGTGTCTCCTACCTGTACTATATCCGTGTCTCCTACCTGTACTATATCCGTGTTTCCTACCTGTACTATACCCGTGTCTCCTACCTGTACTATATCCGTGTCTCTTACCTGTACTATATCCGTGTCTCCTACCTGTACTATATCCGTGTCTCCTACCTATACTATATCCGTGTCTCCTACCTGTACTATATCCGTGTTTCCTACCTGTACTATACCCGTGTCTCCTACCTGTACTATATCCGTGTCTCCTACCTGTACTATATCCGTGTCGCCTGTACTATATCCGTGTTTCCTACCTGTACTATATTCGTGTCTCCTACCTGTACTATATCCGTGTCACCTGTACTATATCCGTGTCTCCTACCTGTACTATATCCGTGTCTCCTACCTATACTATATCCGTGTCTCCTACCTGTACTATATCCGTGTCTCCTACCTGTACTATATCCGTGTCTCCTACCTGTACTATATCCGTGTCGCCTGTACTATATCCGTGTCTCCTACCTATACTATATCCGTGTCTCCTACCTGTACTATATCCGTCTCTCCTACCTGTACTATATCCGTGTCTCCTACCTGTACTATATCCGTGTCTCCTACCTGTACTATATCCGTGTCTCCTACCTGTACTATATCCGTGTCGCCTGTACTATATACGTGTTTCCTACCTGTACTATATTCGTGTCTCCTACCTGTACTATATCCGTGTCACCTGTACTATATCCGTGTCTCCTACCTGTACTATATCC
>JAUCBJ010005568.1:0-31322 GCA_032718475.1 Nemertoderma westbladi
CAAACGGCTCTATTTTACGATGATGTATCTTACCGCCGATCGACGGATCGACGATCGAACAGATGGAGGAATATTGTAAAACTGGAGAGCGATCACCCGAGTTTCCCCTTCAAGACGTGCGTCTTTGGTATTATTATGATAAATGCCCTAGACCCAGCCAATAAATGGAAGACATATTAGGCATACGACTTTCGGAATATGGAGAACATTCCATACCCCTTCGTTGATACTCAGCTGATTGCTCCTTGAGCAGAAGGCCGAGGTTTCTTTCGCACTATGTATGCCAATACACCCAGCAACATTACTAAGGTACAAAGGACATCCATCGGACATCTTGCCTTTCAAGAATATGGATGGAATTTCAAAGTTGGAAATCCTACCAATTACCAGCAAGTATATGGAGATCATTACTCTCGTTTATATTTTGATGGCCCATTAACTGCGCCTGGTGCCGTATATAGCTTTATGAGTGTTCCGCTTCGCCCTTCCTTAGCTATATACACGATCTTTGAAAACGCAGCACTTGCCGGTTGGCTAGCCGATGTGTGCAGTCGTACCATACACGCTCACCCATTAATACTTGGAACTAAACTCGCCAAGTTAGACGAACACAATAAGTTCATACGTTTCGAATGTTTCCGGCGCTTTCTGACTCCGTTCCGTAACGTCGATAGTCAGTTCAAGGACCGCGCGCTGACCAAACTCAGTCTGAGAGACTCAGCTGCGGAGAAACTGAGTAGCGCTGGATTTGCCGTTTTTCAAGACGTTTGTATACAGAACTTACATTCATCCGTTATACAAAGACCCAGAATACCTACAGGTTATTCCGTCGTGGAAATACAGACAGTGGATCCACTTACTGAGACCGACGCACCCACTTCGTCTATACAGCTGGAAGATGAACCAGTATGCTTGGGATCAGAAGCGATTCAGCCTACGGCTTCCCGGAGCAGTGACACTGATTATGTCATAGAGTGGTATCAAGGTCCACAACGTCTCACAGCGTACGATTATCGACACGCCAACTACGTTTCTCGAAAACGTTGTCGATTATGCGCATCGAGAGACCACTTCACTCATCTAGACTCGAGCGTACCTTGTTCCTATTTCCTCGAACAACCGATGATGGAAATATATTGTGCTTATTGCCGGCTTAATAACTCTCATATTTTTGCCGTCTGCCCACAATTTATGACTCAATGTCACTACTGTCAACTTGAAGGACATGAAAGTTACAATTGTCCCTTTAATCGCGATTTAGAGAGCGTAGACGAGATGATCACCCTGCGATACATCCGAGCTTGGGAAGCGAACGCAGATTTACATTGCGAATCCCGACATCGCTATTACCCTGGACGAGCTTACGAGGGAGTTTACGCGTTCCATCCTTATCTATTCGCGTCGATTGAACAGAAAACACGCGTACCAAGTTACGAATTAATGAAGCGTGTTGGTGAGTGTATTTCCACCAAGTTTGTCAGGAAATACCTTAGAAACGTTAACCCTAATGATATAACCACATATCACCTGATCAATTTTATCCGTCAGGACCCTGAGTATGGCGACATCTTTGTGAACTCGCATCCTGAACTACAGGAAGTATCTCGGCGACCATATGAATATCGAACCCGAGAACGCGAGCTAGAGAGAACCATTAAACCAAGAAAGTTCCTCACTACTCACGGTCCACCCACCGCTAGTGTCCAGACGACCCGTCAAGGACCCGTAGGAGCTGCTGTACTGAGACGCGCCCTCAAGGCCGTTAGACCTCGCTCCCCTGAGGTTGATATTAATCAACCAGGTACTTCGACCGGCGGGTATACCGATCGTAACCCTACACCTTCTGATGCAATTGTATTGCACCCTTCGCCTAGGAGCTACAGCCCTCCTCGTAAAGTGGCTCGCCCCAAAGAGAAAAGGACTCTCGCTAGCCTCAAGAAACTGCGTAAACGCCGTCCGCGTAAGAAAGACTAACTGTTTAGAGTATCTTTAGGTTTTAGAAACTGTGATTTTTATATTTTATAGACTGAAAATCCCATTTTCTGGGAGCGGTGTAAAAGCCTTTGCTGAATTGCCCCGTTATTTTTATTATATTTTACATTAAAATACTCTGTAGTTGATTTAATAGGTGTAAGAGACTGTATTATTGCTGTATCGATGTTTTTTAGAGGATCTAAGAGCTATTTCCTCCGTATGTGTACTGTGGAAGGCATAGTTGATGATTCTATGGCAATTCCGTGACGCAAAAGGTGATAGCTACTCTTGAACAGTAGTTACTATGACGACGGTTAACAGCTGATATTCATACGTGTTGATTTTCTTTGTTCTACGGCATCTCTCAGTTCAGTCAGCCAATCAGAGCATTTTTATGGCTCTTGTAGAGAAATTTCCTAGAAATCAGGCAATGCTTTATGTGCAGTGTTTACATTCTGTCCTGAGCCAGGAGAGAGCGGCTTGGAAATATTTTGTGCTTTTCTGTTTTAGCCTAACACTAGTAGGCTTAATTATAAGGACATATATCCGTTATCACACTGAATCACTGTGCAACTCAACTAAACAAACCAAATCTGCATGTACCATACACTGGTGCATACTTTATATTGTTATACTGCTATTTACTGTCGGTTCTTCATAATATGGTTGATGAATTATTATATTTGGAATAACGATAAATAACCCCGAAACCCCAATATTCTTGATATACCGAAGGTAAGAGAGAAAGGTTACATATAACGATTGTGACTTATGTTAAAGTGGTTTGAAGTGAATCTAATGTTATTTGATAGACCCTACATGAGTCGGTCCGTGTTCCTTTTATATGTGACTAAAATCAGTGAAGATCGGCAGATTAGTGTGCAGTATTGTGCAGCATGGTGTATGAGTAAGACTGATAACGAAGCATTTCCTAAAGAATGCGCCATATATGTGAATTATAACTAAGCCATATCGTTGTGAGTAGTTTAAGTCATAACTCTGTTTATATAGATAGAGCGCCACGTCCTAAAGGAACTGTTAATATTCCCCGAAGGTGAATAATATTGTCAGAGATTATATAATACTGTCAGTCGAATAATACATTAAGCTTACATAGCAATAAGATTAAGCCGTCGAACCCAATCTCCCGGGTATATCCAGCGGGTGAATGATCGCGCACAGATTGGTTTCGACTAGTGTAGTGAATTAAATACTTGTCATAGGCTAAAAGTGATTTATTATCTAGAAGACATCCTAATTTGGCGGGTTAAACTGCCAAAGGTCTGAAAGCGCGAACAGCAGCAGTAGTACCAGTACTCTTATACCGGAGTCCATGCTGGGCTCTAACTGCAGAGTAAAACCAAATCTCTGGATGGCCCTTACAGTACACAAGAATGCTGTGCCGGGTTCAATGTGTCAAAGTACAATGAACAGTGAACACATCTCCAATCAGACTCTATACAATCTTGGAGGTATTTCATTGGTCTCCCATAACTTAACACTTGAACGGAACCGTCTCCGTTTTGCAAGACATTGCTTTTGCCGTGAGGACCAGCCAGTGCATAATATTGTGCTTTGGTAGCCTCATAGAGTGAATAAGCATGGTGGACAGCACAGCCCCTACCTTTCTTGAGACGCCTCTTAAAGGACACTGGCCTTGAAGATGCAGATGATATAGCAAATTTCATGGGTGATAGGGATTTGTGGCAGCGCAATTTTGTTGACAAGCCGTCACAGCATTCTTAATATAGGCCTATATACATGTACTGTATATAATGCAGCTCCAAACCATACTAGTAGGACGCGCCACCAACGTCGGCTCCTGTGTCGGGGTCTATGTTGTTACAACTGTAGTGTTGGATCATATACTGTAATACTTTCCTTACTGGCCGATCCTTTAACGTTGCCAAGGCAATAAGTTAATAATCAACGCAAAACGCTCGAAACATTTCGTAAATAATATGCCTTTTGACAGTAAATTAGTTCTTGCCCTTTCGCTCATAACGCGTTTGTTTGAGGCTTTTTATTACGCGCTTTTATTGTTCTTTCTGCAACAGTTAGGGGCCGTCCAAGTATGACGTCAGCACTTTCGGGTGGGGAGGGGGGTTGGGAAAATCTGATGACGTGCTGATGAGGGGAGGGGAGGGGGTCAGCCAAAATCTGACGTCAGCATGTTCATTTATAGGTGCTAGAAGAGATATAGCAGAAGAGTAAATAGCTTGCCTATTTTAATTGTTCGAAGCCCCAGAAGGCCCGTAGCACAACCTTCTGTTTCAGTTACCAGTCACCATGTTTCAGTGATTAGCACGCGAACATTTTTTTTAAATCTGATTTAGGGGAGGGGGGGTGTCAACGCCTATCTGATGACATCTGATTTAGGGGAGGGAGGGGGTCAACATTTTGGAGAAAAGTGCAGACGTCATACTTGGACGACCCCTTACTACAGTACAATACAATATAAAATTCATTCATGTACGTACAACTCTACGTATAGGCTCTGCCTCCATAGCTTATTGCATTTTATAAGCAACCATTTTCATTTTGTTCTTTCTGTCTGTGACCAGCGGCAGTGATAGTGAACGTCTAATGGAAGATAAAACCATGTTGGCACTTCAATATGTTTAACTGGAGGTGAATGACCGTCTGGTTGATTATTCCAGTCTCTCCTTTCTGTCCTTTTACTGTTTTAGGTGTTACGCCATCCAGCAATCTGCTGTCAGATTGTCTGTAGTGCAGTTAGTACTGCAGTAGTCAGGTAGTGCAGTAGTGTGCAGTGTGTACTGCAGTTAGTACCACTAAGTACAGGCAGAAGTACCGGCTGACCGATACCGTAAAGAAATACTGAAGTAGGTACAGCGTGAACGGAACAGGAGGTAGGTAAATTTATAGAATTTGTATAGACTGAAGTACCGTATCATAATTCGTCGTAGCATTCCTACTCTCTATCACAACTCCAGAACTCTACTCTGCTACACCATCCTGCATCCATTGATCCATCATATACTTCACTGGCCTGCCGGTAGCTGGGTAGGCCCTACCGGTACTCAGTACTACCGTACTGCCGTATTGATTCTGACTGATTGATTGCAGATTGTGGAGTCCAGAGTCGTTCAGTCGTTAGATCGAATTGGGCGTTATACTGTTATACCATAGGCCTACACCGGTGTCTGGATTCAGTCAGACCCGATGACTTCTATGCAGAAAAGGCTGCAGCGCGAGTTGAACCACATGCTGAAGGAACCGCCATCAGGTGTAACCGTGAACGCAGACAGTGTGACCAGTACGTTTAGCGAATGGGTTGTGAACATTGAAGGTGCCCAAGGGACCTTGTTCACCGGAGAACACTTCCGGCTGCAATTTAAATTTTCAAATAGTTACCCTTTCGACTCCCCGCAGGTAATATTTGTCGGGGATAACATCCCGTTACACCCCCACGTCTACAGTAACGGACACATATGTTTGTCGATACTGACTGACGACTGGAGTCCAGCAATGTCCGTCGAATCCGTCTGTCTGTCCGTTATATCAATGCTGAGCAGTTGCTCGGAAAAGAAACGCCCTCCCGATAACAGTTTCTACGTAAAAACTTGTAATAAAAACCCGAAGAAAACTCGATGGTGGTACCACGACGACGAAGTGTGACGTTATTTCACTTCCGGTAGCATCCTCCCTATTCTCCTCCGCTCACGTTGTTGCGGCACAATGATGTCAATTATTTAGTTCCAACGCGTCTCAGCGTTGCTTTTTCATGGATTTATTTATATTATTATAATTAGCGATTAACGCACATCACTTTTTTGTTAATGTTGTTCACAAACAATATATAATAAAGCAACGTGGTCTTTTAGGAAGTTTTATGCCGAGGGCAAATATCGTATGAAAATAAGGGGATTTCCCGTGTTATTTTATTTTTTGAATTATATTTTTATTTGCAATATATATTGATTAATATTTGAGCGACAGCCGTAAAGAAGTAGGCCTATACGAAAACATTGTTATTACCATACCCTATGGCACACTTTAAGTAAAATTGATATTTTAAAAATGTTATTTTTCTTAAAAAATTCAGAAAATGTATTCTAAATTAAAATGCTTAAAACGAAAGATTCCTATTGATGTTGTTGTGGTGGTTGCGTTAATCAATAGAATTTGTTGAGGACAACGTTTGTTACTTAAAGCACACATTTATTATTGTAATTCTACTAGTTTTCACTGTAACTAGATATTCATCGAAATACAATGATCGAACGATGCGAATTCAAAATAGGGCTAGGGCTTCGGTTAAGATTTGGGTCTGTTTCGGGGCTTTACTATTAGTTACTGTCGATACTAGCGGTCGCTGGACGACCCGGGTTGACTTAGGTTTAAAACAAAAGCTTTTAGCGTCAATTTACTACCACTGCGTTATTATCTGTACGGAATAAGAGATCATTAATCAAAGTATCACTACTGTGTTTTTCTATGATATGATGATATTCCCCATGATTTTCCATCAGTTTTCGTGAACTCAGAATATCACAAGGCTGCGAATGGATTAATTAACCTTCCTTACAGGTTCCACCAGCTACAGTCATGCGAGAACGTTTATACTTTATTTTAGGTTATGTTATTTTTAAATAACTCAATATAACGGTTGCTATTGTGTTGTGATTTTAAATAATTAAATGATTCGAATGATTCCAACAGGGTTGTCACTCACCTGGAATAGTCGGGGAATTTCATTTTTTCTTGAAATGTTTTCTAAACGCGGCCCATATACTACTACAATCGGCATGCTGCATTGCGGCTGCATTATATATATATATTACTTGTTATATTAAGAATGCTGTGCCGGAGATCATTAAGATGTGTCTCAAGAAAGTCATGGGCTGTCCACCATGCTTATTCACTCCATGAGGCAGCCAAAGTACAAGATTATGCACTGGCTGGTCCTCACGGCGAAAGCAATGTCCTTCAATGATGATCTAAGGACATGCGTAGAACATAGTCATAGTCAACCACAATTATGAACAAGAATGGCGCAGGTGTGTCTCCTTGGAGGACTCCCCATAATACTTCGAATGGTTCTGTGTCACATCAACAGTAAACACAAATGTTGTCGAACCATCGTATACTGATCTGATTGCTGCAATATTCTATAAAAATTTAGTGTATCTGCAATGCAATCAGGGAATTTTTTCAAAAAGTCAGGGAAAATTCATGCTGAATAAGATGTGGCAACCCTGTTAAAATGACATTGTCTTGTTGCAGTTCAGTCAGGTAGATAAATAACAGTACCAGGTCAAATTTCGTTTCGAGTCGTTTCGAGTGTTTATTATCGTAATATCAATATATTATCAGTGTTTCATTTTTGTAGGCCGACAGGCCGTATATATCAAATTTCCTAATTGATATCTGTAAAGGCCAGGTTAATAGGGTTTAAACAATTTATTTCATTTAAAACATTCAACAAAACAGAAGAGCAGTTTTCAGTGGTGGTTTCTAACCAGAGAAATAAACGAAACTTTATTTCACTTGCGGTCTATTTGCTCCACCATCTGGTCTGATATCTGGGCAATTTATAAAAAGTATTTAACATATTTTATGAGAAGTATAATATACCTAATTGTTATTTTGCTAGTTAGCGTGAAATGATATGTGGAAATAAACGATTTTGTTTTTTGCACTAATGTACTAGGCCTATTCATTCATTCATTCAGCCTGTATTTCAAAAAGTAATATTTTTTACTCATCGCGACGGCTTTCAATCTCAAATCAAAAGACCGATTAAATCTAATACTCTGTAAAAACATAACGGCATAATACAACATCTGGGAGGAAATAATATTGGAACAAAAAATTAACAAAACTGAAAATATAATAAGTACTTTTCCTTTATACCTTTTTATATGAATCCTACGAAGCCGCTATTTATTTTAGGTGGCATAGTTGGCCGCTATCGCCCCCTATCGGTGCTCCATGTTATTTCTTTTATTATTAATTAGTTTTCGAGTAGAACAGTTGTAGGCCTAGTTACCTTCCTGTATATTTTATTGGTTTGGTTTTTATGTGAATTGCAACTGGTGCGATTATTTGTTTATAGGATTTTGTAATATTGTCAAATATTTAAATACAGCATTTTTTGTCATTTTCAACACGACTGTGGTTGAACCCTAGAAGTAGTAGCGAAAAACACGTGGAAGTCGGCGTGAATTGTAAATAAAATGGTCATAGAACCAAATAAACTATTCTATAAAAACCGTAAAAAGACAATCAATATTAGTAAGTTTGGGACTTTACTTGCAGGGACACCCTCGCTCCTTCCTATCTACCCGAGACAAGTAAATCTGCAGGTGCAGCCGCTTTAATGGCAGAGACCAGTAAAGGCAATAAGTATGCTGCGCTCCAGCACCACCACTTATTCCGCACTATTGCCTTAGAGACCTTAGGCCCAATCGGTGCAGAAGGCACCGCAGTACTGCGGGAGATAGGGCGGAGAATCGCCAAGGAAACAGGTGAACCTAGGTCCACAGAATTCCTTTTCCAGCGGCTCTCAATTGCAGTGGTCAGAGGGAATGCGACATCTGTCCTAGGTACCACCCCCCACCAGGCGGGCCTTGATGAGGTATTCCTACTCTGAATCCAGGAATTCTCATAGGTGTTAATTTATCTCAACTCAGCAGTGAACCCAATATTATATAATATTATGTCACAACAATTTCGTCGGGACTTTCGTCGCGTTTGTTGCCGGGGTAACCAACAGCGCTTGGCTTTTATCAATCAAAGAACTGTCAATTACAATTCGGAAATGACGAGGCATAGCACACTCGATAGTACAAAACTGTAACCTTGGAGACTTGAGATTACTTTTATAACATTAGATGGATGATTGACCGTCTGTTCGTATTAGAGTATTTCTTACTCTGAGAGAGAATTTGATGTTTTGCGAATTTTAGCTCCTCTATATACGAACTTTGTACAATATTATGTAGTTAACCGGTTTCTTGTAATTTAGTTTTGCTTTAATGTAACTCAATAAATAAAATAAAAATAAAAAAAAAATAAAAAAAAATATTAGTAATAATGATCCTTTTGTACTGTAGTTTTTTTCATAGCCTTTAGTTTTTAAGAGGATACGTTTTCATGTTATTGAAAGCTATGCTATCCCTATACATATACTTAACGCTGGCCTGCAAAATAAGAGAGAAATATAATTAATTATAAAGTGGCGAAGAGACTGCTAATCTGTAGCTAAGATGATTTCCGTTAGAGTTACTTCGACACAAGAAACTTCGTTATGTAACCCGTCGGACAATATAGTTCTTACTTATACTTCCCTCTCCCTGGAATATGTATTTACTCTTTAATCGGTAGATTCTGAGAAGATTAAATTAAGTAAAACATCATCTCGTTACATCTCATCTTCATCTTCCATATCGCCGGCACAGGCTGGCGGCACTTCCTAAACCTGTTTGTTGGCCGTGACAGTAAAAGTTTGTATTTTGCGTTGTGCCGCCACCATGTCAACCACAATCGGCATGTTGCAATGCAGCATGCATTAAAGAATGATATGCCGACATATCGACAAAATTACCCCGCCACAACTGCCCATCCCAGAAGAGCTTCGCCCTTCGCGAGAATTGGTGCATCTTCAACGCCGAGGTATTAAAGAGGCATCTCGAGAACGTCATTGACTGCTATCATTACTTACTTTCTGGCCCATGAGAAGTAGGCCTACCAGACGTTCTGCACACAGTATTTTAGTGTACTGTGCAGTTTACCCCCACGTGAAGAATACTACTGTAGGACTTCACAAAAATCCCAGGTTAAAGAAGGGCTGAATCTAACCAAAACTTTACGAATTATGTAGTATCTATACAGGTACTGTAGGCCTAATACGATAGAAATAAGCGCCATATGAAACACTTAGGAGAAATGGGTGGATCTAATGGAGAAACATAATGGCTGCTGTACAACGATGCAGCACCCAATGGCTATGTGTGACGAAGCCAAAAATTATATTTTGGGGGTGGGGGGGATAAAAGAGGGCAATTCTTTAATTATTTTATAAATAGCATGATGTAAATAAAATAGATCTAGAATTATAAGTATTTAAACAGATTAATTTAATCAAATGCAACAAACTAACTGACTAATTTAAATGTTGTTCAAACATTTAAATCATTTCGCAAGGGGGTGGTGTCAGGAAACTTAAGAAAGACAAGATTGCTTTACTCAAATCTTTTCTAGGGGCCAAGGCCGGGTATAACTTTTCGCCGTATCCGTATCCGTTATCCTCGGCGGGTTATACCCGCCTAGGCCTACGTCATAACAGTTAAACTTGTTGAAACTGAAAGAGAAAAGGGAAGAAATGTTTTTCAAATGAAATGAAAGGAAACAAATTAAATTTTTGAATAAAAGTTTTACTTTTTTTCCATGTAATAATAATTATTTATTAGGCCTGATTGGGAAAAGCAGTATAACGTTTTTTCACTATTCTCCAGGAATTTTATTTACCGAGCGTCTTCGGCGAGGTTAATAAAGGGTTGAGAGATTATTGAAAAAAAATTGTTCTACGTTTTTTTGTGCTCTTCTACTCCTGATGCTGCCTTACTCAACGTTAAAATAATTTAGTGTTCTCGAATATTTATTACGTAACTAGAGAGCCGCTTAACTACATAAATCAATATTGGATATTGAGTTCCGTTTTGGAGTTCGCCTTGCAGTCACTAAAGTTGCAATAACTTTTTAGTGCGTGCATGGATTTTGCTCAAATTACGTGCAAACCTATTCTACGTCGATGCTCTTTCAATACATTTATTTAATAAAATGTAAGAAATTCCACTAAAAATATTTTATTTGACTTTTTTCGCAGGGAAAAAAGTACAATCAATGCAATCCTATTTATTACCTGTACTTTTTTCCCTAGGGAAAAAAGTAGACATTTAGTATTTCTCTCGACTTTGAGGTATATTCGAGCGAAACAGTAACAATTCAAGAATAAAACTTATTAATCTAATTCGAATTTCAACAACATACTGCGGTAAGCCCCGGATTGGCTCCGGATTAATTTGCCCGAGCCGGAACCAGAGCCGGAGCCAGAAAATTGGCCCAGAGCTCCGGAGTCGGAGCTCTGTTACATCCCTAATCTACACAACAGTGGTAATAATATTCGGTTCTTCCTTACAACACACAAAGAATAAAAAGTAGACTAAAAATTCACGTCTATTAATTACCAAGTCTCTTTGTTTTCATTGGATAATTTAGATATTTCACAATAGTAAGCTACCATCTACCGGTGAAGTTGTATGAGTTAAACAAAGCTGATAATTTATAATTGTTTCTTAAAAACAACAAGCAAATTATTGACAATTAGTCCACACCCCCCTTGTCAACGTGTTAGAACATGAAATTTCCTTGCGCTCTCGTTATCAAAGACAATTCTGGAAATTGAGAATCGATAAAAACCCTACCTATTTCCTTGTAAAGAATTTTTGAACCCATTTCCTTATAGGGGCTGCTACCAGAGTAGACACTGACAGGTCCAACAGTGCATTGAACTGCACCACTACAACTACAGTACTAGTCCCATAGTATTCTGAATTACGAATTTGAATTTCGTATTTTAATATATTTTGATGAATTTGATATATATTTTTTGATATTATTCATCAATGTCATTATATTATTATTATGACTTAATTGTTATTATTATCATGAATTAAACATAACACATTGTTGTTCGCGCAACATTATGACTTGAAGAATACAGTATGTGGTAACATATAACACTACTGTGGAGGTAGTAGGGTACATTTCTGTTGATATCGTATTTATGCGATTGTGCACACTGTACTACTATACCTCACCGTTTGAAATATGTACTAATGATAACCGTTGTATATGCGTAGCCACGGGTAGCACCTGTGCGTAGTTATGCATAGCACCTACGCGTAGTTATTGGTAAAAGTCTGAAACTGATGATATATGACCCAATGTGTTGAACTACGCGTAGCGTGAGCAATTCATGCTGAGCTGAATTGTGGTGCATACGACTGTACGATTACGAATTGAACGAGTGCCTTCGAATCGAACTGCTCATCTATGCTCCCAGCGCCAGCACAGACCTGCAGACTCACACCGGTATGGTACCGCGGTACCGTTACTGACTGACTTCTGCCTTCCAGCCTCCAGTCTTTGCTCTACGCCAGTCAGTCAGTCTGCCAGTGGACCGGCATTCAGTCTGCCAGTACTGTAGCCTATAAGTTAGGCCTAGGTGCTAGGTCTGCAGGTTTGAAAAAAACTTAATTTTAACACTTGAATGTCAGACAGTGGACTGGACAGTCCTTTGGCAGTTTCAGTTTGGTGCCAACGAAGAAATTAACGTACCGGTACGATAATTCAAGAGACAGACAGACAGAGAGACATACTGCAGTACAGCTGACAGTGTGACAGTGGAGAGAGCAAGACAGGTTAGTCATAGCCACATAGTCAGTTACCGGGGTACCAGTCAGCCAGTATCAGTCGGGGAGAAGTTCTATTTTCAACTGAGTCTGTGAGTTGAAATTTCAACTTTATTTTTTTCAAATTCAACTTTTCAGACTTTTTACTAGGCACTTAGGCCTAAAATTCAACTTTTGGAGAAGGGTTTAAAATTCAACTTTTTTTTAAAGTTCAACTTTTGGAGTAGGTTTGGAAATACTGAAATATGGAATTGGAATCCATTACCGGTACTGCCAGCATGTACGCGTACCGTACTGCCGTATGCCGTACGGGTACGACCGTCACTGACCGTACCTTTTCAGCTTGTAGTGTTGTAGGGTACTGCAGTACTGCGGTAGGCCTACCGACAGACCGGGTACCATTATTCTATTTTGTAAAAAGCGTGTGGTGTTGGCTGGTTGGTGGTTGGCGAAAGCTGTTACTACTGTACTACTACTACAGTCTGACAGTACTAACCAGCAACCAATCTCTTTCAGCCAGTCAGCTCTGGAATTAGCACCAATCGGATCGTAACTTCCGACGCTTTGTGCCAGCACGGCAGTGCAGCAGTGGGCTGGGCGACGCCCGACGCGTACCGGTACGCCAAGCTAAGAAAAGCTTTGAAAGATCAGTTGCAGAAAAGTGCAAAGCCAACTGACTGACCAATCCCTAGGCATTTTTGTCCTACAGTCCTATGTTAACTCCAAACCCAAGTCAAAGACGTGTATAGCTGTATAGTATAGGTCCCCTAAAGGCAGAAAGGTGAAAGGCCTGTTTACACGTGGCAACTTTTAGAGCAACTTTCTCGGAAACTAGCAACTTTTTTTGGAGCAACTTAATTCAATGGTTGTTTACACATGGCAACTTTACCAGCAACTTTACCAGCAACTTGGCCGGCAACTTTTAGAGCAACTTGGCTAGTTTGACTGTAAAATAGTGGGTTTTTGATAGTTTAATTTGATTATTCGTCAACGCAAATTCCTTCAAGTTGCCGTAAAAGCTGCTCAACTTTTACAGCAACTTTTATTAGCGTGTTTACACGGAGCAACTTGATGGGCAACCTGGGTTGCTCTACAAGTTTCCGAGAAAGTTGCTCTAAAAGTTGCCACGTGTAAACAGGCCTTAAGAAGCAGTTCGAATGAAACCATAAGTTCTCCCTCTGGGATGTCTGAGTTACTGAGTGAGACTTATGCAACTGTTTTCTCTATAAACACTGCCACTAGCTGACTAGTGACAGTGAACTCCCTGATTTCGTACCAGACGACAACTCTGCAATTGGACCTATCGAATCTGTAGATTTGCCTCTCGTGCTCTCGACCAAATACTCTGAGCTCCCTGATGGTCTTCACAGTCGTGTACTGAAAGAACTAGCAAACGTTATTGCATACGGTACCATTGTAAACTTATTTTAGAATCATCTTTCGAGTCAGGTGAAATCCACTTGATTGGCTAGAGGCAATTTTTTCACTAGTTCTCAAAAAAACAACCGAAGTGCTTACCAGAGGAACTATCGTCCGGTGTCATCACTGTATGTATGTATGTGTCACACTTTGAAGGTCACCAATAGTTTACGGATGCCCAATATGGTGGTAGAGCACATATATCAACAGTAACCCAATTGTTAGAGGTATTTGAAGATCTTTCTGCTATATTGATAATACAGAAGTTTAAGGTGCGGATGTCATTTACATTGATCTTTGATGGGCATTCATTATTCGACACTGTATCACAATCACACACACTCCCTAATGCACAAACTGCATAGTTGTGGTGTAAGAGATAAATAAACTCGCGACATGGATAAATAATTTATTGACCAATAGCTGAATAGAACTGTTCGTCTGTTCGAACTGTTCGTGAGTCCGTGTTGGAGATATTCAAAGTGAGCCAGTAGTTTATCTAGTGGGGTCCCACAAGGAACAGTTACTGCGGCGATCCTCTTTCTCGCATTTGTCAACGATGTTCCTGGTATTGTATCTTCCCTGTGTACAGCTGTACAGTACAGTTACAGTGTAAGATCTTTGTTGATGACACTAAGATGTATAGTATAGACCCATTCATAATATCGATGATGGTGAGTCCTTGCAAGTTGACTTAGGTTTAATTCTAGCCTGGTCCAATCGTTGGAACCTCCAATTCATCAGCACAAAGTGTAAGGTAATGCACCTGGGGTATAGGAACACATTATCTACATATTTTATTATATTCTAGACCAGGGAATCACTTTCACCTCCGATGTTTCCGTTGCCATTTTCAACTCACTGTTCCCAGACAGCAGCCCGTGCTATGCGTGCAGTTCACCTTATCCGACGAACTTTCACCTACTTGCAGGCTTGGAACCCTCCATGTTCACCATACTGTATAAGTCGCTTGTCCACCCTCTCCTAGACTATGGTACTTTGGTTTGCCAAACCACTGGTTTGGTCTCTCTTTCTTCAGCGCGACATTGATATTATCGAGCAAGTTCAACACAGAGCTACTAGACTCATCCAATCCCTACGAGATCTACCCTATGAGAGTATGAGGACCGGTTGAAGTCGCTTAAGTTTCCCACACATGGTAGAATTCGCGTAGACTTGATATCGACATACAAATTTCTTCATGGGATCAACAATATAGATCGCAGTAACTTCTTTCAGTTTAGGAGTAAACTACATAATTATATAACATGTGGCTCATCACTCGCCCTGTACAAACAATCGGGCTGTAGATCATTACATATGTGTAATAGTATTAACTTTGCAGATCGCGTCGTGAATACATGGAACCTCCTATCACTATCAGAGTCAGTGGTGAATGCGTGGGACATAAACGGTAACCCTTGTCTGAATATGTTTAAAACTATATAATATAAAATATTTATTTTTAATTACTTTACCTGTCCTGTATAAATATGTGTTTCATCTGTTTTTAGCGTGTACAATCTTAATTGATTTTCTAATTGACTTTTAAAATGTGTTTTATTTGCTTTTGTACTACTGTAGACCTATATAATATATGTACAGTAGGACATAGTGTACTTTGCCAGGTCTGTTTCTGTTTTGTTTACAATATATAGCCTACAATTGAATTTTTATTGTTCTGGCGACATTGATAACATAACAATCACATTATTCCTATTTAACACGAGTCAATGCAGCAATGACAGAATGGCAGAATTATACATTTATATAGGAAGGGATCTAGGGGTCTTTACCTCGAATGATAAGTTTATTTTACCGAAAATAACTTATCTTTTATTGGCGCAATTGTAGGACTAATCCCATCACATGCGTACTTTATACTTACTTGCATAATAACAAACACCTCGAAAAATACAGCTTGCCAACACATTGTTACTATCAATAATCAAAAAGAATGGCAGAATGGAATACCCCTACCGGTAGGCTATTGCCAGATTGGTAACTTGTAAAATTTCAGCTTCAGGTTACAGGTACCGGTACCTTTATTCCAAATCTTGTTTTTACACTAAGTCCCAAGTCATCCAAGTTAATGTAGAATGTAGGGCTCGATCAGAGTTGGGATTTGGCCGGAGTCTGGAGAATTTGGCCGGAGCCGGAGTTTTTCAAAAATTTAATTATTTATTTGAAAAAAGAAAGTACTTTGGTTGCCAATTGCTCTTAGGCCTAATTAATTTCACAATTTACAGATTTACAAGTTACCAATATTCCATTCTCATTGATTATGTGTTAAATAGGAATAACGTGATTGGTTGCTGCTTAGTAGCAGCTCATTTCAACCACATCACTTGTTTTATACAAATTGGAATAAAATTAACTGGAAAAGCCTCGATCTAAGCACTAGTGCCATTTTGTCAGGCAGGGGGCAGGGACATGTTCAAATACCTCCCTAAGTGCCCATATGCCTAGGCTGTCTTCTTCCTCCCTTATCTTATCTAGGACATTAATAATTGTGGGGCGAGCCACATAAGTCCAGATGAGCCTTAGCGCAGGGGTATAATTAGTGGAGCCGTCTGTCGTTGTCGTTGTCGTAATACGTAAGGGAAAGGCATGGGCAGCCTTGAATGGGCTTTCCAGGATTTTGAAGTCACCGAGAATTAATCGGAAACTTAAGGTCCGATTATTTAGAGCAGCCGTAATTCCAGTACTCCTCTATGGGAGTCCATGCTGGGCTCTAACTTCTGAGGACACCAAATCTCTGGATGGCACATTCACAAGAATGCTATGCCGGGTTCATTGTTTTAAGTACAATGCACACATCTCCAACCAGACACTATATAACATTGGAGGTGTCTCATTCGTAAAGGACACTGGCTGACTGGCCTTGAAGATGCGGATGATCTAGCAAATGTCATGGGTGATGGGGAGTTGTGGCGGTGCAATTTTGTCGATAAGCCGGCAGAGCATTCTTTAAAATGCAGCTGCAATGCAGCATGCCGATCCTAGTAGTAGTAGTAGTAGTCGTTGTCGGAAATGTTTGAACGCTAATAAGTCGATCAAACATGGATGAAATTTAACCAAACTTGGTACACATATAGTCTATAAAAAGTTTAGAAATTGTACAGTGAGACAGACTTCTGCTGTTCATCTGTCTGCCGTTGACGGAAACATAAAAGTAGCTGTAATTATAGAACCAACAATCAGAATCATCCGAAATGTGGTAGTAGTAACCTACAGGAATTGCTGATAAAGATATTCTTCTCACAGACACACTTTTACAGTTCCTCTGTCTGCCGCTAGGGGGTGAATGAGTAGGTCCAATAATTGTACATATACGCAAAGGCGCATCTGAACTTACGTGCTACGCGAAGTCCCCACGAACGTGCATTGTATGTTTTATTGCGATAAAATTAATATTATTGCAATGAACTTAATACTATTGCAATAAAATTAATATTACTGAAATAAAATTAATATTATTTATTGCAATAAAATTAATATTATTGCAATAGGCTTATTATTGCAATACAATTAATAGTCCTATTATTGCCATAAAATTAATATTATTGCTAAAAAAAAAATAATAATATTGAGTTAAATTTTTATTATTGGGAAAAGGTAATTTTATTGCATAAAAATTAAGTTTATGTTGTAAGCTGCTCTCAGAAACACCATACATTGTATATATACCTATATGATAGAACCTTTTGAAAAAGTTTTATTGTTGTGTTTTTCAATTAAGCACAATGTGTAAGACTATAATAATCTCTATTAGTGTATTGTATATATATCTTATCATACCATTGGCTGGATGTGTAGGAAATTTTATTGGTTCAAATTTTATATACATCAGTCACTCGGATTTGGGGCAGTTAATACAAGGCAGTTACACAGTAGGCTCTCCTGCGGTGGCTGAACAAATTCTGTACTTTATTCTACTAACGCCTCAGGATATCAGTGCAGTCCTAGGACAGTTTTCCATGGCTCCAGTGCCCTATGTTGACCATATGTAGGCGGGAAATTTGAATTTATAGGAACTGTATATCAAATGTTTGATGTAGGTTAATAAGTAGGTACCGGTCTGCCGGTACCTGCTATTGTACTTGTAGTAGTAACTGCTATGTACAACCTCGCTGTATAATCATGGATAAGAGTTACCCTAAACGTCAGATACGTCCACTGAAGATATCTGGAGGGAATAATTCCGGACTTTTAAACAGCAATAATACCGGTACCGGTAGCGACGGTTGGAAGGAGATCAAAGTCAACGAGGATGAAGTCGACGGCGTTAATTATACGTTTAGAGGAGGAAATCTACCGCTGAGTGGATGGAATGGAATCGATACATACGATGTAGACATGGGTGGTTATGTGGACCTATATATAACAGATTCTTTAGTTGACCTGCTTTGTAAATGTACGAATGATAAAATAAAGGCGACGGAAAGTAAACCCGATGATCCACAGCCAAGCACAAGTGGAGGGTCTGATGTTCGAAAGATCAAAGATGTTACACAACTAGAAATGAAAGCCTTTCTTGGTTTGACTATTCTAATAGCATGTGCAAGGAAGAATAAAATTCGTGATTACTGGAGGGTTTGCATCACCAATTGCCACCCCGTATTTTTATTCGGTCATGAGTCGAGATAGGTATCTACAGATATTAAAATTTCTCACGTTTTCTGACCCAAATAAGGTATATAAGCATGATCGATCCACACGTCTCCATGACTTTTTGGAATTACTACATGACATTCTGAAAATCTATATACCAGAAGTGGAGCTTTCATTGGATGAATCATTATTATTATTCAAAGGACGATTGGGATTCAAACAGTTTATTCGCACTAAACGTTCATATATATATAAATAATATATATATATATATATCGGTTATATTGTATATCGTGTATCTGTATGTATATACTGTATATTGTGTATCGGTTATGTTATATTTATCTTGTAATATACATTATACATACAGATACACGATATACAATATAACCGATATATATATATATATTGGTTATATTGTATATCGTGTATCTGTATGTATATATATTGTGTATCTGTTATGTTATATTTATCTTGTCAAATATCGAGAACTGTATGACATACTAAATATGTCAATTATATGCACTGTCATGACATACCAGGTATGCCATGTCTTAACATACCTGGTATGTCATTACGCAATCACAGAATGCCCTATGACGTTTTTTTGGGTCTCCCACATCTCTAGATGCATGAAGCCGAAATACTGAAGCAATTTAAAGAGGGTTGTAAGCATTTCAAATCGGCTCAAACTTCCCAGTGCTTTCGCAGGACACTTTTATTCTGCTACAGGACGGAAAGGGTTAATCCTATGAGAAGGCTGAAACGACACCCCAATTGGGTTTTTGCCCCCCGTCCACTCCCAGTGTAACATTCTATCTGATTAGCCTACAGCAACAACTACTCCTGCCGCTAGCAGCTCCATACCAGTTTAGTGCGTAGATAATATGTTGACCAATAATATGTTGACCAATATCTTACTTCAAATAATTAATTTCCTTTAAAAGACAGAAGCTTGAAAATGCTGTTTTTACCGCAATTAATTAATTAACTAATTAACTTCTTTTATCTTAGCTTATCGAAAGCCACACGTAAATTGTACTTAGAAAATTTCTAAACTTTTGCCAAACAACATATGTACCAAGTTTGGTTACATTTCATCGGGGATTGCTCGAGTCATTAACGTTCAAAATTGGAGACAACAGTACGACAGGTTGATTAATGGTACCCCTAGCGCCCTAGGCTAAGGCTCACCTTACTTCGTGGCTCGCCCCACAGTCTGGCATTCCGTAATAAATAACTTTTTTGAAATTTTTTTATTATTTTTTTCAAATTAGTGCCTACAGTATTTAGTACAGAAATGCATTTGAAATATTTTTGTTTGGTGTGGAACATAATTCAGGGTTAAAAAGGGTTAGGAGCTTCATGTAATATGTTACTGATATCCCAATTAAAACGCGATATTACTGGACATTGTGTGTTTAATGAGGTCAAGCTGTATCGGGCAGTAATTTAATACAATCGCTGAATTGGTTGCTAAGCGCCTGTTTCTCCTAGATTCAACACTAAAGTTTTATTAGAAATCCGTATGATGACAGTTTCTTGAGTGCCTTGTGAACATATTGATTCGTCTGGGTTGCTTACTTTAAAGTTTAAAAGAGTTGATTTCCCTAATTATACATCCAATTACGGTGACATTGTTATCTACAACGTGTTCCTAGTGTACCCCTTACGCTCATTATCTCTCGTTTACCTTAGGGGTGCTCATTTATATTGTCAGCCAGAGGCAAACACTCAGTACACATCGAACCCAAATGCCGACAAATTAGTACTTTGATTTCGTCCAGCCATCCAACTCATTGGCACAGTGCCAAGCACAAGTCATTGTTCCTTTCGCTCCATGTGGGATCTAAAATTACTCAATTTGGAACTCCGTTAGGATAAATATGATTGCTGATCTGAAATCATGAATCTATGTGATCTTCAGTAGTAGGCTACTGTATTCGGTCACTAAATAAATAATAAGAGTTAATAGGTAAGGTAGTGTGTAAGTTACGTTACAAGGCCAGAACAAAAGGTTACAAGGCCAGAACAAAAGGTTACAAGGCCAGAACAAAAGGTTACAAGTCAAGAACAAAAGGTTACAAGGCAAGAACAAAAGGTTACAAGGCAAGAACAAAAGGTTACAAGGCAAGAACAAAAGGTTACTAGGCCAGAAAAAAAGGTTACAAGGCAAGAACAAAAGGTTACAAGGCCAGAACAAAAGGTTACAAGGCAAGAACAACATGTTACAAGGCAAGAACAAAAGGTTACAAGGCCAGAAAAAAGGTTACAAGGCCAGAATAAAAGGTTACAAGGCAAGAACAAAAGGTTACAAGGCAAGAACAAAAGGTTACAAGGCAAGAACAAAAGGTTACAAGGCAAGAACAAAAGGATACAATGCAAGAACAAAGGGTTACAAGGCAATAACAAAAGGTTACAAGGCCAGAATAAAAGGTTACAAGGCAAGAACAAAAGGTTTCAAGGCAAGAACGAAAGGTTACAAGGCAAGGGCAAAAGGTTACAAGGCCAGAACAAAAGGTTACAAGGCCAGAACAAAAGGTTACAAGGCAAGAACAAAAGGTTACAAGGCAAGAACAAAAGGTTACAAGATAAGAACAAAAGGTTACAAGGCAAGAACAAAAGGTTACAAGGCCAGAACAAAAGGTTACAAGGTCAGAACAAAAGGTTACAAGGTAAGAACAAAAGGTTACAAGGCAAGAACAAAAGGTTACAAGGCAAGAACAAAAGGTTACAAGGCAAGAACAAAAGGTTACAAGGCCAGAACAAAAGGTTACAAGGCCAGAACAAAAGGTTACAAGGCCAGAACAAAAGGTTACAAGGCAAGAACAAAAGGTTACAAGGCAAGAACAAAATGTTACAAGGCAAGAACAAAAGGTTACAAGGCAAGAACAAAGGGTTACAAAGCAAGAACAAAAGGTTACAAGGCCAGAACAAAAGGTTACAAGGCAAGAACAAAAGGTTACAAAGCCAGAACAAAAGGTTACAAGGCAAGAACAAAAGGTGACAAGGCCAGAACAAAAGGTTACAAGGCCTGAACAAAAGGTTATAAGGCAAGAACAAAAGGTTACAAGGCAAGAACAAAAGGTGACAAGGCCAGAACAAAAGGTTACAAGGCCAGAACAAAAGGTTATAAAGCAAGAACAAAAGGTTAAAAGGCAAGAACAAAATGTTACAAGGCAAGAACAAAAGGTTACAAGGCCAGAACAAAAGGTTACAAGGCAAGAACAAAAGGTTACAAGGCCAGAACAAAAGGTTACAAGGCAAGAACAAAAGGTTACAAGGAAGAACAAAAGGTTACAAGGCCAGAACAAAAGGTTACAAGGCAAGAACAAAAGGTTACAAGGCCAGAACAAAAGGTTACAAGGCAAGAACAACAGGCTACAAGGCCAGAACAAAAGGTTACAAGGCAAGAACAAAAGGTTACAAGGCAAGAACAAAAGGTTACAAGGCCAGAACAAAAGGTTACAAGGTAAGAACAAACCAAAGGTTACAAGGCCAGAACAAAAGGTTACAAGGCAAGATCAAAAGGTTACAAGGCCAGAACAAAATACAAGGCAAGAACAAAAGGTTACAAGGACAGAAGAAAAGGTTACAAGGCCAGAACAAAAGGTTACAAGGCAAGAATAAAAGGTTACAAGGCAAGAACAAAAGGTTACAAGGCAAGAACAAAAGATTACAAGGCAAGAACAAAAGGTTACAAGGCCAGAACAAAAGGTTACAAGGACAGAAATTATTGTCACATCTGCATTGTTATTCCAAAGCAATTTATTAAACGAGACGTCAGTTTTAGGTTATAGAAAAATAACAATAGAATATTTGTCTCTATAAGTTATTATTGGAAAGACGGCTATACTATGAAAAATTGTCCTTCCTCGAGATTTACTGATGCCAGGCAGACAGGGACAGCTATGATCAAATATGTAATGTAATGAACATTTTCCAAAGTTAAACCGATGTTAACATGCATTCGTCGCAATAAAATATTTATATTTATTCAGGACAATTGTCCGGGTCAAAGGGGCCAGCGCAACTGGGAGCCAGGCAATTCGGACCAATTTTCAAAAATCATATTTTAAATTATATGGGTCCGAATTGCCCAGGGCCGTGTCCAAGTTTTCAGTATCACCATATTGAGAACGGATATTTGGACTTTATTTTGGACACGAGTTCTTCGACACGGTGTTACATGTTGATGTTGGTATTAGTATGAGTACGAATGATGGGAGGGGGGCCAACCAACTGCTCCTCAGTTTATTATAACAGGTTGTTTCTAATGTTGGGCAATTTGTTAACTCCAAGAAGACCAATCATTTTTGTCAACAAGCCGATACGAATGAACGCTGCACCACAGCAAGCCAATTATTGTATTGTGGTGGCACTATATTTTTGTTAACCCATTATAGCATGTGCAGCTGCAATATAGCAGAGAAGGCCGATTATGGATAGATATACGAATATTAATGATGTCTTCATTTCGTATGTTTGGTAGGGTCGTAGTTCGTAGGGTTATACAAATAATGCAAATAGAAATAATTGTAGGCCTATAGGCCGACTGCCGAGTGATTTAATATCTGTAAAATACAAGTAAAAATACAATAAATATACAATTAAAATATTAAATTTAACTTAATTAAATACTAAAATCATTACAAATATTCACTAGTTTCGGGCCCTCTAGTGGTCGGTTGCGGTATTACCGCGATGGGCCCTATATGCGATAACAAATTGTCCCCTCCGGTTGCTGGGGTAACCGAGTTACGTTCTGCGTCGTATTGCGGACGAGTGATGAGTTTCTCTGTTTCTATGACGACGCCGTGTCGCGCCAACGTCGTCCGTAGCAACTCGGCCTCGGCGTTCAAGGCCTCGTTAGTTTGTTGTAACCGGGACAACTGATGTTCTAGAACAGCGACGCGCTCGCTCAGCGTGGATATCCGCATCTCGGCGCGGATCTGCACGGCTTGGATTATTCCGTTGACGATTCGCGCCACCCGCCAGAGACGCAGAACGAGGATGAGGTTGAGGGTGGTGGACCAAGTGGACTCGTGGTGGAGGTAAACAACATCGATGATGAAGGAGATTGTAACAATGACGCAGTCGAAAACCTACCCGATACAAATAATATAAAATAACAAAATTAATATAACAATTCAAAATAACAATATTAATGTTTATAAAGGTGAAACGGACAGTTACCGTAGGGTACATACATTCAGTTAGAGCTACATACTAAGTTGATATTTATAATATCCGCTTGCCTCACCGCCGTCACTTTCTGAGGATACCATCTAACATTGCACCACACAAAAAGAACAAAATATTGTAATAGGTCTAATATTATAAAAGGAAAAATAATTCCTTGCGGTCTTTGGCTACCACAAACATCTGAGTTCATGCAGGAGGTTGGTGGCTGGATTCAACTACAATGTGGACCAGGTGGTACTGATCATCTGCACTGCCTGTCGGTCGCTATATTAGTAAACCTGGGAATGTGGCGTCCATAGTCGGAACCGTAAAAACCTCCCTCAGTACCAACGAGTCCTACTGGGTGCTACCCCACCACCACCACCACATCCCCTCGTAATCTTGGCCACTAACCTCAAACTTGCGTTTGAAAAACTTTAATCCCAATGCGAAAATCTTGAGAATAAATTCCATAACAAATATGGAGAGAATGGCGATACTGCATAGATGGAGAATTTTAGGTACATTATGATTCTTAACATCGAGTATCTGAAATTAATAAATATCATTTATTAGAAACAATTTATTTCTTTAGTTACCAAACGAGAAATAAAAAGCTATACTTTATTGATTTCTTCTCCCTTTGGAACTTATCTCATGACAGCTGATCAATGGTTGCTGCAACTAATCTGCTCACAGATGTTTTCTATTTTATGTTGCTTTTACACGGTAAAGTATTTACATTTTGCTTGACTAAAAGTACATTAAAAACCGGTTGCACTAAGGTGCAGTGCCAGCGGCCCAGGCACATATCGCCCCCAGATCCTACGGTCACCCATACACAGTGCCGGCGGCCCAGGCGCCAGGCACATATCGCCCCATATCTCATGGTCAGCCATACACAGTGCGGGCGGCCCAGGCGCCAGGCACATATCGCCCCCCAGATCTCACGGTCAGCCATACACAGTGCCGGCGGCCCAGGCGCCAGGCACATATC
Organism: Nemertoderma westbladi; assembly: GCA_032718475.1. Lineage (NCBI taxonomy): Eukaryota > Metazoa > Xenacoelomorpha > Nemertodermatida > Nemertodermatidae > Nemertoderma > Nemertoderma westbladi. Next base: position 24,631 of record JAUCBJ010005568.1, read on the forward strand.
GCCCCCATATCTCATGGTCAGCCATACACAGTGCCGGCGGCCCAGGCGCCAGGCACATATCGCCCCCATATCTCATGGTCAGCCAAACACAGTGCCGGCGGCCCAGGCGCCAGGCACATATCGCCCCCAGATCTCACGGTTAGCCATACACAGTGCCGGCGGCACAGGCGCCAGGCACATATCGCCCCCAGATCTCACGGTCAGCCATACATACTTTCCCAATTCATCCCTGTTCCCATGTCCAGTCTCCTTTCAGTGTTTGAGGAAAGTCATTTGCTGTCCACCACACCTCGGTGGCCCACGGTGGCGTGCTGCCAGTGGAAACCTTGCCCAGAAAGCTTCAGGCGGCGTCTCAACGGTGTGATGCTGGGTCTTGTAAATGAGATGTTTTCATACTGTAGTTGTATAACAACCACCTCATTGCTTATGTTGGCATCATAGGCAGTGTTATGCCCGCTGCTCAGCATTCAGGTATTTGTACCTGTACCATAGCTGCATAGTTACTGGAATAATAAATTGACAACAAAATAGAAAAAGTTTTATAGGCGCCGTTTTTTAAAATTCATTGTTTCATTTGGAAAAGAGTTCGTTTCACCTCCCTCCTCATAGGCAGATGAGTCAGAATTTTTATTTTTGCTCCCAATCTTTAGCTACAAGCTTTTAAAAAGGCGATATTTCCCCATTGATACTTGTAGTGGATTGTTGGTATTGAATTTCATTGAGGAATGTCTGAGATATCTCTGAGACATCTCTGAGATGTCTGAGTCAGAGAGATGTCTGAGGAATTCTAGATAACGGCGAATCAGCCTGCGTAATCTACATAGATCTTAAAAAGGCGTTTGATACCTTGGACCACGGAGTAGGGGGTCGGCAGTTACATTTGTTTTCAGATTATTTAACAGGCCGCACTCAGTGGGTTTCTGTGCGTTCTGCGAGCTCAACAGAAAAACTCATAACATGTGGTATACCACAGGGATCTATTTTGGGGCCGCTATTATTTTTTTCATTATACATTAACAATCTTCCGAATAGTAATAAATTTTTGACAACCCTTTTTGCTGACGACACTACAGTATCTTAATGTGCCACTCACATAATCATAATATTTTAATTGACACTGTAATCTCAGAATTTTGTTAATATATCAAATTGGCTGGCCTATAACAAATTATCATTAAATATTATTAAAGTTATTAAATTATTAATTAAATTAATTAATTAAATTAAATTAAATTATTATTAAAGTTATTTTTCAAACTCAAAATTACCACACTCGGGACTTCCAATGGTTAAAATTAAAGAACTGCAATTACTAAGGCGGCAGGGGTCAAATATTTAGGTGTATTCATTGACGATAGGCTTACCTTTAAATTATATATGTACAGTAGGCCTATGTTCTTAAAAAAGTATCGAAATCCAGTGGTATATTTTACAAACTTCGTCATATTTTCCCCTTGCATATTCTTAGAACTATATTTTTTGCTTTAATATATATCCTTACGTTATTAACGGTTTCATTGTTTGGGGGGCTACTTGTGACTCAATTTTAAATCCTATAAGGTCAAAAATAATAAAATTAAAGGTGTTAGTTACCTCTAGAGAATTTATATAAATACCAAGTTTGTAAACTACAGTAATGTATGATATAAACTATAATATTGGTGACATTCTCACAACACACGTTCTGCAGCGTCGGGTTTATATATGTTACCTAGAGGTCGCCACAATGTGGCTAATCAATCACTGGCTCTTCAAGGATCGTTAATGTGGAACAGTCTAAATTCCGAACTACGTTAAATTACAAGCAAATCTTTATTTTTAAATAAATTAAAATTGTTCTTATTAAACTGAAATATTTATATGCAGATATTTCTCCCTTATAACTCATAATTACCGTTGCCGTTTCCTCATGTAAGTCTCTTTTAGAGCATTGAGTTTAATATTTTTATCTCAAATAAATGTACTGCTTTCAATGACACCATGTAGGGTAGTTAAAGGTCTCATCCGCACGCGCTCACACCAATTTCACCTCACCTGGGCACGGGTTTGCGCTGTATGTTTATCTCACCCGGGCTAGGAGTCACGCTTCATTTTGTCTCACCCGGGCGCGGGGTCACGCTTCATTTTTGTCTCACCCGGGCGCGGGGTTACTGTAATATTACAGTAGCCTATATGTATGTATACTATACTGTATGTGCGTTACATAACAGATACCCATGTAGTCTAAAACGGTGTGGAGTGAAACTATGAGCTAATGATATAAGTAGCAGCAACTACTACCCATCTAACACGGGCTATCGTACAAAATTGACTAGATAGCAAATAAAACAGGGACATCCATTATACAGTAGGCCTAAGCTGCTAAGCAATTATTATTGAATTCAAATATTGATTTTCTACTTACGCAATCCAATTCTGTCATTCATTGTCACTTACAGTTTATCCGGCATATGGCATTTATAGTAATATTAGATAAGAGACGACATGCTTTATTATGGACACACAAAAGGGTTAGGGTTTTCATTGAAGGCATGTCCTGCGTATAATAAACTAGCGCATTCATGCGGGACTAATTTCAACCAAACTAATTCAACCTGAAGTTCTTCCTTAGTGGAAGAGGCGGGTCCCCTTAGCAGGAATATAATTGTTGCCACCCCCAATCAATAATTCCCGGGAAACGGACAACAAAGATAGTGGAGATCCCAGCTGTGACTCAGATAACATAATTCAGGTCAATGAAAAAATAATTATTACGTAATAAATTATAGTTAATATCTCTGGAACATAATAATAAAAAATATATATTCCTCTCATTTACTTACTTTTACATCGATTAACAGCTCAGCAACAACCATAATACTATCAACAACAACCAGTATTACTATAGCAATATGAATCCAATTGGATTCGAGTCCATGTTTCAGAGCATCTCGTACACGGTTTACTCTCTCTTTATTCAGTTGACTCGAATGCTTGGCTACCGGTGTAAGTGGTGTCTGAGACTCGCTGTTAGGTAGTCCGGTGAAATAGGATGAGTTTGGTGGCGTTTCATGTTGTCCCGAAAAATATGACTGGGGACGCACAGTCTCATCTTCTAGTTTTTGGAATTCCACTTCCATAATGGCCTATTTTTGAAACAGGATGCTGTTCAAAACTCTGTAAGATAGTTTTTATGAAACACTGAAACTCATATACTGTATATACAGTAGAATATTGGTTGTTTTACCTATTCCTACTTTTTTTTGCCATGATTTATCCAAGAATTTTCAATATTGTAGACGAATAACATCAGTCTATCAAAATATTTAATTATGCATGCAATGGGCTTGCTAAACTTATTAAAAATGGATACAGTGGATATTAAAAACTAGCTCGAGTTTGCATGTTCAGTTTAATAAATTGTTAAACATACGAATAAATTATTACTTTCACTAGTCGAAAATAGAGATCCGATATGTGCATCGGATGGATGCACAGACGGACTAACAAACGGACTAACAGACGGACTAACAAACGGACTAACAAACGGACTAACAGACGGACTAACAGACGGACTAACAGACGGACTAACAGACGGACTAACAGACGGACTAACAGACGGACTAAAAGACGCACTAACAGACGGACTAACAGACGGACTAACAAACGGACTAACAGACGGACTAACAGACGGACTAACAGACGCACTAACAGACGGACTAACAGACGGACTAACAGACGGACTAACAGACGGACTAACAGACGCACTAACAGACGGACTGACAGACGGACTAACAGACGCACTAACAGACGGACTAACAGACGGACTAACAGACGGACTAACAGAAGGACTAACAGACGGACTAACAGACGGACTGACAGACGGACTAACAGACGCACTAACAGACGGACTAACAGACGGACTAACAGACGGACTAACAGACGGACTAACAGACGGACTAACAAACGGACGAACAGACGGACTAACAGACGGACTAACAGACGGACTAACAGACGGACTAACAGACGCACTAACAGACGGACTAACAGACGGACTAACAGACGGCCTAACAGACGGACTAACAGACGGACTAACAGACGGACTAACAGACGGACTAACAGACGGACTAACAAACGGACTAACAGACGGACTAACAGACGGACTAACAGACGGACTAACAGACGGACTAACAGACGGACTAACAGAAGGACTAACAGACGGACTAACAGACGGACTGACAGACGGACTAACAGACGGACTAACAGACGGACTAACAGACGGACTAACAGACGGACTAACAGACGGACTAACAGACGGGCTAACAGACGGACTAACAGACGGACTAAAAGACGGACTAACAGACGCACTAACAGACGGACTAACAGACGGACTAACAGACGGACTAACAGACGGACTAACAGACGGACTAACAGACGGACTAACAGACGGACTAACAGACGGATTAACAGACGGACTAACAGACGGACTAACAGACGGACTAACAGACGGACTAACAGACGGACTGACAGACGGACTAACAGACGGACTAACAGACGGACTAACAGACGGACTAACAGACGGACTAACAGACGGACTAACAGACGGACTAACAGACGGACTAACAGACGGACTAACAGACGGATTAACAGACGGACTAACAGACGCACTAACAGACGGACTAACAGACGGACTAACAGACGGACTAACAAACGGACTAACAGACGGACTAACAGACGGACTAACAGACGGACTAACAGACGGACTAACAGACGGACTAACAGACGGACTAACAGACGGACTAACAGACGCACTAACAGACGGACTAACAGACGGACTAACAGACGGACTAACAGACGGACTAACAGACGGACTGACAGACGGACTAACAGACGGACTAACAGACGGACTAACAGACGGACTAACAGACGGACTAACAGATGGACTAACAGACGGACTAACAGACGGGCTAACAGACGGACTAACAGACGGACTAAAAGACGGACTAACAGACGCACTAACAGACGGACTAACAGACGGACTAACAGACGGACTAACAGACGGACTAACAGACGGACTAACAGACGGACTAACAGACGGACTAACAGACGGATTAACAGACGGACTAACAGACGGACTAACAGACGGACTAACAGACGGACTAACAGACGGACTAACAGACGGACTAACAGACGGACTGACAGACGGACTAACAGACGGACTAACAGACGGACTAACAGACGGACTAACAGACGGACTAACAGACGGACTAACAGACGGACTAACAGACGGACTAACAGACGGACTAACAGACGGATTAACTGACGGACTAACAGACGGACTAACAGACGGACTAACAGACGGACTAACAGACGGATTAACAGACGGACTAACAGACGGACTAACAGACGGACTAACAGACGGCGGAAGGACTATGACCATCTTCCTTCCATATGGTCCGTATTAAACTCTGAGGCACACTGAATTCGTAGAAAAAAGATAGTCTGGATGGTATCATAATTAGTCTCCTACAGGACAGATTTGACTTTATGTGCTGTAAAAGCGACGATATGAATCATAACTCTGAGTAGGACTCAACAATTCACAATCAATGAATCACGCAATTTGGCTTGTACTTATATACTGGGATGTATCTTGACTGTTACTACAAAAGTATTAATGAACTCTAATTAATTACAAATAAACAAACATGAGATTAATAATAAAACTGTTTAGCGGGAGCATCCATGATTTATAAAGATCCCTTTATTCTACGGCCACGGAACTCACTCATTGGTTAAAGGGTTTCCTGAAGTAAATGGATGGGAAGGCAGAAGCATCGTTTAAACGGAAGTTGAGTTGCCGATAAATCGATGAACTTTAGAAATGAACTGATAAACGTATTTATCCAGGTAAGCGGAATTGCAGGGAAATATTTGTATGATATGAATGGTGTCATTAAAATACTGGGGGTACACGCGCGCATATTTCTATTCTCCCACGAAGCAACGGAGAACAATGCCAGTTTGGAGTACTGGACATTAATGGACACTACAGTAGGCCTAAATGTGTCCCAAACGCCATTACCACGACACTCGCATCATACCACAAGGAAAACAAGAAAGCATCAATGATTTAGAGCAAACCTGATCACAACCAGATAATATATCCTTTTGGCGTATTAAAACATTCTGGACTGGGCATGTCAACCAGATATTGGACTTTCTACACAAGTCAAATTCATACATCTCCAGGGGAAAATAACGTAAATAACAGCTGATTACTCTCAAAAATAAAGATGTAACCTGTTCTATTGACTTATCGCTTATTACTTTGGTTAGAATAACGTGCCACTGTAACCTGATCCTTTCCACAAATTGATTATATAACAGAGAGGACACCCCGATAACAATGTTAAATGATAACAACAATTGTTAAATTATATAATTTTACAGCACACTAAAATTAACATATATCTTATGACACGGCCTACAGTAAATTAGTGGTACAGGGTAAAAGGCACACCACAAACATATTATAATTTGAAACTTCCAAATGATACAGGGTCCCTGCATATTATTTAATCTGACACGTCGTATGAAGGCTATTGGGAAAAAATTAAAAATTTTGAAATTTTGCCCTGGTAAAAATCCGTCACTTTTCAAAGTAAATTGACACAGATTTGTGTGAAAGTAAGTTTAAGTTCTAGCGTTTT
>JAUCBJ010005569.1:0-27749 GCA_032718475.1 Nemertoderma westbladi
CACCGATTTATTCCAGAACATGTCTGGGAACGTTAACCACTGATTCTAGAATTTTGTCTTTCAAGTATATCGGTGGGTGCCGCGATATCTTAATCGACTAGAATTTCAGATGGTCAAAGGGTTTAACAGATTTATTTTGCGTTTTAACGCTACTGGCACTCTGGGGGGCACTCTGTAATTAAATTTTTTTTTTTGAAGAATTTTGGTCATTTTTTTTATTTTTTGTTCTAAGCCGATTTTTAATAGAGATTCCAAATATGCAAACGGTTTGACAGAGCGACTTTTAGTTTTCGAGATATATGGACTTTCGTACACCTTAATCTGGCACAAAAATATCCAAATTTTTCGTATTTTCACTCATAAGAAGTTTATTTTCGGTTTTCTGGTGTATCCAGTGTAATGTTGCTTAGCAACTGTATCTAAGCATCAGTGGCGGTAAATTTAAACGAGTATCTGTGAACATTATAGTCCCTTTCCCATACTGTCTGACTGTGAATTCGGCTCTAACGCAAATCTGTCCCTACCCACACTGCCGTACCGGTAGTGTGGGTTAATTTTTTTGGTTAGGGTCAACATAGTCAGAACCCCAACCTAACTGTAATCTAACCCTAACCCCAATATTAACCGTTTGCTCCCTAATCCTAGCTGGAACCGTCTGCCTAACCCTAGCTCATGGTAGCTAGAACAGTCACAGCTGTTAGGTTAGCCTAGGATTCTGAAATTCTGATTACACGAATTACAAGATTGCAGTAGTATATGCCCAGAACGTAAATGTCAAAATCACTATGTCACAATGTCATAATCATTAATTAATATACATCGTATTGGTGATCTTTACTTAAAACCGAAAATTCCGCATGTAGCACATGGAGCACTACATGTTAAAAAAAAAATTCGTAAATTGAGTTATTTTAACTGAAAATATTGCAAAACTAAGATATTTTTATCAAACTAATCTGCTTTCGAACTTTAAATTGGATTTATTCCTATTTCATTTTTTTGCACTTTTTTATATTTTAAAATGCTATTCTAAGTAATTAAGTAATAAACACGAATATATATTGCACTAATCTACTGAATAATCGCTAAAATAATATTCTACTAAATAAAATTAAAGAAAACGATTATAATAATAAAATTACGTAATAATACATACATAAATATAAAAATAATAAAAACAAATACAAAATAATGTAGTCACACACCCACTCCATACGCTGTTACCTTGAGGAGTCCCTAGATGTTTGTTGGATTAGGGAGGTGGTCGTGGGAAGAGTATCTTGCCTTCCATAGTTTCCGGATACTTCTCTGTCTCTTTCCAGTAAACATAAACGACCAACTGGCCGATTGAGTTGTTGTGTTTCGAATACAATTCCAGGTTTCTTAAAGTTAAGTCGCATGACGACGAGTTCTACCGATCGCACTAAACCATCATCTGATATGTGAGTCTCGATGATGCGACCTGTCTGCCACCTTTTACGTGGAAGATCTGATTCCACAATAAGGACCATGTCTCCGGCGCTGACGTTTTCTTGCTGCGCAAACCACTTTGTTCGAAGTTGTAGCGTAGGAAGATAATGTTTTTTGAGATGGTCAGCGAAACGACGGGATAACAACTGCATAAGTTGCCAAGTTTGTCGGCAGTATTCGTCTCCGTCCGTGATTTCCGATTGCGGGAGCATGGCTACAGGTTTCTTTAGTAGGAAATGCGCGGGTGTTAGCGCTTCTAGGGAGTCGGGACTCGATGAGACTGGCATAAGCGGTCTCTCGTTAAGATAGGCGGCGATTTTTTCCATTAACGTCCGCAAAAGTTCGTCGGTGAGATACGCGCGGCACGGCAATATAAAGTGAAATGCGGTCTTCACGCTCCGTATTAATCTCTCCCAACTTCCTCCCCACCAAGGGGCGTCGGCGGCGTTGAAGGTCCAGCTAGATGCTGTTACCCTTAGCTGATCGTCCACCTGTCTTTGGTTCCAATCTTTGACGTAAGCTTTGATCTCATTATTGGCACCAATGAAGTTCGTTCCCTTGTCGGATCTCATGGTGTTGCTAGTTCCAAAGCGAGCGATCTATCGGCGTAAACTCAGTATGAAGCTGTTGGTAGATAGATCGTTCACCATATCTAGATGGATCGCTCTACAAGTCATACAGACAAAGATGACACACCATCGCTTGACTATAGTCCTAGCACGATATACTTCAATAGGGCCAAATAAATCCACACCAGTATTAGTAAAGGGTGGTTCATAGAAGCTTACTCGTTCCCTAGGTAATTCTGTCTCTCGCTGCGTTAAAGGCCTACTAAATGCTTTCCTACAGGGTATACAGTTCCTAAGAACTTGGTTCAGAGCTCTACGGGGTTTATGGAAATAATAGCGAGTTCGAATTTCGCTAAGAACTCGTTCACTACCAGCATGGTAAAGCCTACTGTGAACATCTACAATCATCTTGACTTGTATTTCAAGATTTCTAGTGAGTATGGGAAACTTAGTGTCAAAGGACAATGGAGCATTAGTTAATCTCCCTCCGGCACGTATTAACCCATCTATCATTGTGCTAGAGAAATGATCCCTTAAGCGAATCTGTGGATTTCTCAACAACAGGAAATACTTATTGGAATCTTCACAGCATTGCAGGAGTCTCAGTATCTGCTTATTGGTTTCTTCATGCTCTTGGTAACTGATCTTCTCAGTCAGAAAGTCATCCGACACTTTGTAAGTGGACAGATCTTTAATAGCATGGACCTTTTCGGATATTGTTGGAGTGGTATCATTAGCGATCTTCGTCCTGGAATAGTGCTGATGGAAACATCTTTTCAGATACACGACGGCCTTACAAAGCCGATTCCAGGAGCTATAATGATTTATTGCTCTCTGCAGGAGCGGTGAGAGTCCTTGCGAGACGTCTGGTGTTCCAGATTTCCAGTCTCTTTCTCTGATTTCTACAACAGATTTGTTCGTGGTGTGGGAGTTTAGATCCACAGCGTCGTCCCTGGAGATGTGTAGTACAGACAGATCTATCACAGGTTTAAATAACTTTGATTTACTCGTCCGGGTTTTAGGTTTGACTTTCTCCGCTCCCTTGGCTTGTCTAATCTCAGCCGTGGTGAGATGAGGAGGCCATTCATCCTCTTCTTTACTTAGGAAGTCAGGTCCACCTAACCAGTCTGGAGTATCTATCAGTTCTTGAGGAGTTGCTCCTCTGGAAGCAATGTCGCTGGATTAATCGTCCCCGGGCAATGTCTCCATTGATCTACATTAGAGCAACTGAGTATAATGGCTACTCTGTTGGTAACGAAGATGCTGAACTGACAGACTTCATTTGTTATATACTCCAGAACGAGTAAAGCATCAGTCCAATAGACAGTTTTCTCCAGTGGATAGTCGATCTGTTCTGTTATATTCCAGCCGATAGCTGTAGCGTATAGAGCCGCCTTTAACTCCGCTCGAGGAACTCGTAATTTGTTGTTTATCAAGGCCTTAGAGGTGACAAAGGCAACTTTAATTCCATCCGGAGTTTCAACCCTCAGGTAGGCTACTATACCTATTCCCATATCGCTGGCGTCTCCAAACACATGGAGTTGATAGGAATACGTGGGGAGAACGTGACCAAAATATGAATGGGAAATCGTAAAGTTCTCGATGGATGGTAGAGAATCTTCCCATTTCATCCACTTCTTTAGTAGTTCTCCCTTAAGTGGATCATCCCATGAGTGGTTTTCGAGCCACATTTGTTGCACTAAGCTCCGAGCAACCAATATAACTGGGCTAATAACTCCCAAAGGATCGAAATAAGTTCTCAGTATACTTAGACAAATCCGTTTAGTTCTAACTGGATTATCTCGCTGTTTTAACTGGAAAAACAAGATATCTCTCTCCGTGTCCCATTTTAAACCAAGCGTCTTGGTTTCCGGAAGATCGTCCTTGATGAGGTCCAGATCTTTAACACCTCGGTCTTCTACCGGGATCGATTCCAGAAACTCACGGGAGTTACTAGTGAATTTGGTTAGTCGAAATCCACCGCGTTGCAAGCACTCTACCGTTCCCTCGGCAACATCAATGGCTTCTTCCACCAATGGGAGGGACTTTAAATTGTCGTCCATGTATATATCCTGTTTGATGTTGTCGATAACCACTTTAGAGAAGGCGTCTCGGTTGTCATCGGCAGTTGTACGCACTACCGAACAAGCGTTCGAGGGGCTCGAGATGATCCCGAAAGCCTGGATGGTCATCCAGTACTACACCGGTTTTCAGTTGAGGTCTCCTTCAGGCCACCACAGAAATCGTAGGCTGTCTCGATCCCTATCCAGCGCCTTGACTTGTAAGAACATGCCTTCTATGTCTGAAGCGAATGCGATAGAATATTGCCGTAATCTTAATAGTATTCCTAACAAGGATTGGAGTAAGTTGGGTCACGGCAATAGTAACGAGTTCAGGGATTGACCCATGTAAAGGGCGGAGCCGTCAAACACTACCCGGACTTCGTTGGATTTACCAGGCTTGGGAACGTAATGATGTGTTAGATAATACATTCTCTCTGTTACGGGTGTCTCTTCCGGTACTCGCTCCGCGTATCCTTTATTGATAAATTTCTTCAGCTGGGTTTTATACATTTCCCTGGCTTGAACGTTGGCCGTAAGGCGCCGATGTAGTTGCGCGATTCTCTTTTCCGCTAAAGGTCGGTTATTTATAAAGTTGGGTTCTCGCCGTCGGAACGGAAGACCAATCTCATAGCAACCTTTGTCTTTCAGAAAACGGGTAGTCATTTCCTGAATCTGCTTGGCTCTCTCTTCCTCGACGGACAGGGCTTTGTCGTAGGAATTAGTAGGAATCATAGGTATCGTACTGCGTGTTCATCACGATTTTTGTTATTGTATCGATCTATCACTTCGTTTAATTCGTCATTATATGTGAATTGTCCGCCATGTTGATCGATAAGATGGCACAAGTTTACTTGGTTTAACCAAGTTTGATTTTCGGTGAGGAGGTCGATTGTATTTTCCTCGTCATATAATTGGTTAATATCATCATTGTCTGAGGAGTATGGTGTTCCCTCAGTTGTGGTTTCTCCCTCACTGATTTCTTCTTCCAATTCACTCACCTGATGTATTCTCTCATTAGGTAGTCTTTCCATTAGAGTTCTACGGGAAGGTCCAGTGAAGTACCAACCTACTCTCGTTCTTCCCGCGTACGTTTGTAATGGTTGCGGTCGAGCAGGCCGTTTTTCCAATGTCTCAAGCGCTTCGTGCGCATTTTGGCCGATTAATATCTGCACCCCTGGATAGTCAGTATTGAATCTAGGTATATTATGTTGCTGGGTAAAATGGTCTTCATCCCAGTTGTAAGGTTCCACTTGGCTAGTAGCAAAGTTCTTTATAGCCACCATTTTTACCGACCATACGCTATGTTCTCCTAGTTCATCCTGGGGAGTGGACAACGCACCCACGTAGTAATCTGTAGCTACTGTGGATTTCCAAACCTGCATAATTCCGGAAAGGTTCAACTTAGTTCGGAACTTGGTGCTTTCCAAGATGGTTGTCGGTCCGGAATAGCCAGTCGAGGAATTTCCGTTTCCGATTCAGTCTCGTACGTAAGTGCTCGATACATAGCGGTGTTTATCATATAACAGGATTCATTTTCGTCGGAGAATTCGTCCGTGTAGAATCCTTCCATCTCAGAACTGTGGTCAGTGTCATTCACATCACTGAATTGGACATGTAGTTCGGGCTCACTTACCTGACTCGTGCGGGTTCGGTCAAATTCTGTGTGCAGCAAGATATGATGTTTCGCGCCGCACTTAGCACACCTAGCATCTGAGTAACAGGTCCGTCGTTGGTGTCCTCGTCTGAGGCAATTATAACACAACCGTTTATCCCACATGACATCACGTCTATCCTTAAGGGATTTCTTCAAGAATTTATCACACCCACTCAAGCGATGTGGCCCGTCGCACAATGCACATTTGGGTTTGATATTACTTACTTTAACCTGTGTGGTGTTGTGCACACTTGTTCTTTCCTCGGGCTTTCTTCCATGAATTCTCTTAGGAGACGTAGGAGGAGTTATTGCCTGTTCTCTCCTGTCATTGGTTCGAGACTTAGATTTACTTACGTCTTTCCTCATTTTATTGACATAATAAGATCTTTCGGTGTCTTTCCCACTGTTCTCCTCGTATGAGGTTTGGCTTTCGCCGTCGTCTGTATAACACACTGGTGTTACCTTTCTCCTAGAAATGGATTTTTCACTCACCTTACTTTCCGGTGTCTTCTCTCTGGACTGCTTTAGGAGCTGTAATCTTACCTCTCCATTTAAGAATGACATGAGATCAGCCATGGTAGGGTCTCTTTGTTGCTGGTCCATCATATAGAGAACCTTTTTGTCCCAACGAGTACCTACTCCACCCTTTGGCAAAGTAGATGCTACGGCTCCAACAACCATAGAACTCTGGTATTCCTGAGACTTACCTAACCAATCTAACTGTCTACAGATCTCCTGAATCTCATCGGAAAACTCTATAATACCGCTGCTAAGAAACTTTCGGGGCGCTACTAGTTTCGCATACAAATACCTAGCTATGTTAGTCCTATTACCATACCTGATGTTTATTGTATCCCAAACTTGTCTTAATCCATCTGGATGTCCAATAAACTTTAACACCATTAACTTGGGAGGTCCTTCCAGGCACTCGATGAGGAATCTAAGTTTCTCTCCGTTAGATAGTACAGAGTTCTGTATGTTATCTTTATAATATTCATTAAAAGGTAACCATTTCATCTCATCTCCATTGAACTTGACGACCTCTCCCACCTTTACCGCTTGACGGGCTTCGGTTCTAGCCATTTGACGTGTAAAACTTTCTTGAACCATCGTATTATTTAATATCGAGTTATCGGTATATAAATTTCTCGGATTATGATCAGATCTGTATGGGATATCATTATCAACAGGTTTATAATTACCCTTAATAGGGTTTACTATAGGAGTTTCTACTTCACTAGCAGTATAGATGCGTGTAGGCTCCACACCTTGCGCATGAAATACTTCAGACCTAACAGGTTGACACAATGTTACAGGGGGTGGTGGTATACCCATTTGTATATTTACTAATTTATCGCGCTCTAAGGCGATACTTTGTTGCACTTCTTGCAACTCTAACCTACTCTCTCTCACTGTTCCCTTTAACTGCTGAACAGTCCCTTCCAATTCGCGGACCTGCTGTGCTGTGAAGACCTTCGTTTATGGTCTTCCAGCTGCCCGAGCAGGCGAGTCATCCCCCGCTGTCCCTCGTCCACCCACTCAACTGCTGAAGCGGGAGCCGCTAACATAGTAGCGGGGTGACGCGTAGGGATGACGGGAGACAAGTCATTTATGTCTTGCTCGGCATCCAGGACTGGATGTTGTTCCGGGGCTTGTCTACTGGGCACAGGTAGTTTAGTACTGTGCAAAGGGAATTTAGAGTTAGGTTCTGGTAGTACAGGGGTCTCTATCCCAGGAGTTGCTTCAATGACAGGCCTAATTATTTCGGGCTCATCTACTATAGTAGGGAGTCTGTCTACTCTAATAATTTGGTCTGTAGGCTCTGGATTACTTAAATCTACATTAGCTAGTTGCCTTCTAACCGCAGGCGGTAAATTAGGTAACTTCTGATGGTGTGGCGTTCTTCTACGTCAGCTTGAATGAGATTTATTACCTCTACCTTCAGGATCTGTTGTATCGCCTTCATCAGAGGAGGTAAATCCCTGTCTTCTGGGAGTAGATCGACTCAGCAACTGCATCTGAGTAGCTGTTCTCTGTTTATTTAAGTAATCTTGCTTCACTTGAAGATTTTCCAACTCTAGTTGGGTTGTCTCTTCAGATGCCTTCTGTTCTGCTTCTACCACTGCTGCTGCCGCTTTTCTTTCAGCTTCTGCCACTGCCGCTGCCGCTGCCGCTTTCTTTCTGACTTCTATCTGTTTTTTCTTTAGTTGTCCCCCCTCTTTACCTATGCCAAGCAGCCCTGATGTAGTACCGGGGTCAATTTAACTATTACGGTATGTATAACAAGCACAATTACTGTAGGAAAAAACTTGGGGAGTTGGAGGTTGCGAATACTCGCATAGACTCTGAATAATAAATATTACGCTACCCGTGCAGACTATTTAAATAAAATACAGACCAAATGCTGGCAGACTACTGTCAAGCCTAAATAAACTACAGTATATGCAGACTCCGAAATGGTTAGGTAGTAGGCGTTCTAACCGAGTAGTACGACTTATTCTTTCGGGGGGATTTACCTTACAGCACTGGATGCCCCCACCTTCCTAACTAGCACTTTATCGGACAGACACTCTACGCACACTGCAATAGCCTCAGACCTAACAACAGCTAGACAACAATCCGGCCAACAAATTATTTATACAATCTGAGCAGGCTTACACGCCTTCTG
The DNA here is from genome assembly GCA_032718475.1 of Nemertoderma westbladi. NCBI lineage: Eukaryota > Metazoa > Xenacoelomorpha > Nemertodermatida > Nemertodermatidae > Nemertoderma > Nemertoderma westbladi. Next base: position 8,425 of record JAUCBJ010005569.1, read on the forward strand.
CTCAATATTACACTTACAGATAAATAAAACTGACAGAAATAAGTAAAATCCCAATAAAAAACCAGGGCTGCAGTCCCCGATTAAATATCAAGACCTACCGGTATATAATTATCACAATCGAAATAATACTGGGTACCTGTAAGTACCGGTTCGGGTGATTAGGCAGTTAGGCCTACAGTTTACCGTCCGACCGGTACATTCGACTTTATTGCCTACGGCGCAATAAAGAAACTTAAAATCTATTATTGTTCGCGCTTTTAGACTTTTAGCAGTTTAACCTGCCAATTTTAGTTGTCCTCTTGCTTATAAATCGACTTTAGCCTATATCGATTATTTAGTGTACTGAAGTTACATCAGCCGAAGCCAGTCTGTGCGCGATCATTCACCCACAGTTTTGGGAGACTGGATTCGGGTGCCTTGAGAGTTATTGCAATGTAGACCTACTGTATTATTCGATTGATCATTACTATATAATCTCTGACAAATATATTTACTTTCGGGGAAATATTAACAGTTCCTTTAGGACGTGGTGCTTTAAGTATAAAAACAGAGTTATGACTTATACTAATCACAACTAGATGTCCATAGAGTTTCGTAAATAGCGCATTCTTTAGGAGATGCTTTATTATCTTTCACACTAATTCACACGACTTCACACTACTTCACACTACTGCGCACTAATCTGCCGACCGTCACTGAATTTGATCATATATAAGGAGGATTGCAACTGACACACGTAGGGATTATGAAATAGCATTTAATTCACACAAAAACCACTATTATTTAAGTCGCAATTGATACCGGTAAACCTGTTCCTCTTACCTTCAGTAATCAAGACGATTGGGGGCTTTATGATTATTTATTGGTATTCTCCAAATATAACAGCAATATCCATTAATATCACAACAATTAATAACAGAAGTAAAATAATGCGGTGAACAGTCAGTATGTGTTACTTATGCAGTTATGAAATATATGACCAGTTAAGGTGATTAAGTCATGCAATCAGAATAGGTTCGTCAGATAATAGATTTACGTTCTTATAATCAAAGCCATCTGATGTTTAGGCCAAAGTCTGAAACTTCTTCACAGAAGTACAGAAGATTCCGAGCCGGTTCTGGTGCTCAGAAAAAGGTAAACAAAGACCGTAATGCATTGCGCGGGTTTCCATAGGCCTCTGTCAGACATAAGGGGGAAAATCGCTCTGATTGGCTGAATAGGCAGAACAAAGAAAAGTTCCACGTCCACAGAGAATCAGCTGATAGATGTCGTCACACCAGCTCCAATTCCTTCCCGTCGCGTAGTTGGACAAATTCAGGGCTATTTTAGAGTATTCTGCGCATTGCGGAAAAATGACTTGTTATGTCCGCAAAAGCTTTTACACCCTTACATATTCGAAGGTCCTCATCTGACTTCCGGATCCATGATCCCAGGTAAGAGAAGTCGTCCACATGCTCAAGCATACCATCCTTTGAGCTTATGCTCATCCGATAAGAGACTTGCTGAGGACTTTCAAAGGTAACTGTCAAAATTTTGGTCTTTCTGGAGTTAATCAAAAGACCAACACTAGAAGCAGCATGTTCTAATGAGCTGAGGAGCCGTTGGGCTCCCTCTAGTGATTCTGAGAATACTCCTAAGTCATCAGCAAAGTCTAGATCAGTTAGATACTTGGCAGGAATTCCTCGACTTCTGGAGCCAGTAGGTGGAGTTACCATCACCCCATCATCATATTGATGATCTAAGGACATGCGTAGAACATAGTCAACCACAATTATGAACAAGAATGGTGCAATAGGGCGGTGCGTTTTTTACTTTTTTCGATTTCATTGTTCTACCGGTGCACAAAAGTTGCCAAATGGTAAAAAAATAAGGCAAAAAAAATTTCTTTAAATTTCATCTATATCTTCACGGATCCCAAGAGGGTTGAAATTTTGTGCCATCGCGATGCACCATAATGAAATGTATAACAATATAACACATTGATGAAAGATCAATGACTCAAAAAAAAGTACTTCCTGCATGCATCAAATGTCATCAAATGGGTCCAAACTTAGTTAGATACCAAAATTTTAACTTTTGGGTCAAGGGAACTAGTGCCACAGGCACAAGGCCAGAACCTACCATTTGGCGCAAGTGATGATTATTCTCAATTCTCGCAATGCCCAACTTTGAGTTCTCCTACTGCATTCATATTATGCTCATTAGAACCGCAATGGCCGATTTAGTGGGGGTAGACACCTTCAAAACAAACGTAGAGCGAATAGTTCTTGAGATATCGCAGAAAATGTGAAATACGGCACAAGTCTACATTACCGCCTTGATGTGATATGGACAAATACACAATAAATGATATTTTGAATTATCTCCAGGAATCAAAAAATAGACACATTACAGAAATGATCGATATAGTGGGTGAAGACACCTTCAAAATAAGAGTAGAGTCATTAGTTCTTGAGTTATTATAGAAAATGTCAAGACAATGTCCACCAATTACAACTTGATATTGAGTTGACCCATCCCACACATTTTGTACAAAAACTATAGTGAATTATGTACTACTCTTTAATTTTGAAGGTCTCTGTATACACTAAATCAATTTGTTGCAGTGATGTGTATATTTTTGATGCCTTAAGATAATTAGAAGTAACATTTTTGCGTATCTGTCTATAAATAATCAAGGCAGTAATGTTGACATGTGCCGTACTTAACATTTTCTGTAATATCTCAAGAACTATTCGCTCTACGTTTGTTTTGATGGTGTCTACACCCACTAAATCGGTCATTGCGGTTCTAATGAGCATAATAATAATGCCGTAGGAGAACTAAAAGTTGTCCATCACCAAAATTGAGAATAATCATCACTTGAGCCAAAGAGTAGGTTCTGGTCATGTGCCTGTGGCACAACTTCCCTTGATCCAAAAATTAAAATTTTGGTATCTAACTAAGTTTGGACCCATTTGATGACATTTGATGCATGCAGGAATTTCTTTTTTGAGTCATTGATCTTTCATCAATGTGTTATATTGTTATAAATTTCATTATGGTGCATCGCGATGGCACAAAATTTCAACCCTCTTGGGATCCGTGAAGACATAGACGAAATTTAAAGAAATTTTTTTTGCCTTATTTTTTTACCATTTGGCAACTTTTGTGCACCGGTAGAACAATGAAATCGAAAAAAAGTAAAAAACGCACCGCCCTATGGTGCAAGTGTGTCTCCCTGGAGGACGCCCCATAACACTTCAAATAGTTCTGTGTCACCGTCAACAGTAGACACAAATGTTGTCGAACCATCGTATACTGATCTGATTGCTGCAATAATTTCATCAGCGGGGATTGTTTTCCCGTGAGTTTGGTCTGTATCTGTAGACTGTACATCTGCCTCACCGGTTAGAGGCCGGGAATCCTGATTGTCTAGTTAACCTGGGCAATTGATTCGCCCAAGTATTAGAAGAGACATCAGGCTCCGTTCCTCGCCAGTAGTCGTTTGTGTACTTTGGTATCTGTTTATTTAGACACGCCCTGGACTGGGATTTCTTGGTCATTTCTTGATACTGAGACAAAGGTCAGGTCAGGTATTCTAGGTCAATGATCAAGAAAACTTGCCACCTCCATGCAGCATAAATGAGGTTCCACCTGTTCTGGGATAAGGACGCCCTTGGTCCTGGATTAAGGACCCATATACTTGGCTGCAGGGGTATATGGCCTGGACAGGCAGATGGTGATCTACCAATGGCTGGTCAGGAGTAGAGTGTTCTCATGTCCACTCTGAGTGCACTTCACTGCGACCTGCACCTGGCAGCAGGGGTACAGGGCATGACCCAGCAGATGAGCTGCACAGCCAATGGTGGGTCATGTGTTCGAGAGTAGATATAGGTGATGGGCCTCATATCTGACTCCACTGCGACATCCAAACTGTGGAATGGCAAACCCGGGTGTGGTATTTGCCCCGAGAGCTGACTCGGCAAAAAGCACCCCCCAACCCCCACTATGGATTACATTAGTAACGCAGAGGTCCGGCCACTAGAGGCCAGTGGAATTACCGGACACAATCGGCCTCATAGGCGTCAGTTATCTCCTGACCGGCTGCCTGTTTCACCCCCTACTGGAGAGAGAGAGCAGCCAACAATTCTTTGAGTCCCTTTCCTGATGACCTTTCTGGCCCAAACCCTGGGTCACCAGGGAGGCCAGATTGCGAGGGGGAGAGGGATTCTGGAGTTGGAGGCTACTCTCATGTTCCACCCCGACCAACAAAGCCATTGGTGAATCTGAGGCAAGTCACTAGACTAGCCTCAGTAAACACCCTAACACTCGGCTCCCCAATGCGACAAGGTGAGATGACTGCCTTGGCAGATAAGCTTTCTCTTAGCGCAGTGGGTGTTCAAGAGCACCGAATGCAGACTGGACAGACTGATGAGGTTCTGATTAAGGACATGGGGGGCGGTTGGCGACTCGCCCTCGCTTCATCAGATGATAGTGCAATGGTGGAATTGGTCTATTGATGAATCCAACTGCACATGCACCATTGGACAAAATAGACGAAATCTCTAACCGCATCATCCGTTGTCACTTCTCATGTTCTGGAAGACTGGCTAAGAAGTTTCCTAAGGTGGTTCTGATTGTGTGCTACTCTCCAACTAGTGTTGCCCCTGTAGAGGAGGTGGACAATTTCTACCACAATCTACAAGCAGCTACTGAGGGAGTGGATCAGCATGCATTCTTAACATTCCTGGGAGACTTTAATGCAAGTCTGCATCAATCACCTACATCGCCCTGGGTCTATAGCAATAGTGTTAAACCGAAATTCCGTCCATCTTCAGGATTTTATCTCTGCAAATGGATTGTTTTCGGCTGGAACCCAGTTCAAGAAGCGAACTGGAAAGCTATGGACTCATAGTGGACCCAGTGGTCACAAGTCCCAGATAGACCATATTCTGTTTCGTAGGAAATACAGGAGCTCTATACAAGACTGTATTGCATTTACACTTCGACCCTTCACCAGTGATCACCGCCTTATTGTGGCCAAGGTAAGACTTAGTCTGCGTGCTAGCAGAACAACGAAATCTGCCTTGCCGCGGCATGACTGGTCCTCTCTGTTGCAACAGCCAAGTGTGAGATCCAGCTTCACACTACAGCTGAGCAACAGGTATGAGGTTCTTGCCTCTGAGGCGGCAGATCACTGTGAGGGCTATACTGCCTTCACAGAAGCAGTTAAGTTAGCAGCTGCAGAAACAGTTCCTAGTATACCCTCGAAACAGGAAAAGGGCCCCCTGGACTGACAACAAAATTCAGAAGTGCCGAAATGACCTTTATAAGGCGCAGAAAGAGTCCCGACTCAAACAGACTGCAGCGGCCAAGAATGCAGTTAAGGCTGCATCTAGGTCCCCTGAATAGGCAGTACTCTGTTAATCTACAGGAGCTAATAAACCAACAGTTTGATGCCATCAATGATGCTGACGACAGCAGGCAATCATCCCAGGCATGGAAATCGATCAACTTGCTTACTGGTCGGAAAAGCCAACCAACTACCAAGGTTAAGGCACCAGCCGATCGCCTCAATTGTTGGAAGGCCCACTTTGAAAAGCTCCTCAATAATGACAGGGTAATGCCTGATAACTTAATAGAAGTTAAAGTGTCTGAGTCTGTACTCACAGATATTCCCATTGGCGATATCTCCTTTGCAGAAGTGAAGGCTGCTGCAAAGAGCATTAAGACCAATCGAGCCAGTGGAGTAGATGGCGTTCCCCCTGAGGTCTTTAAAATACGTTTAAAGCTCATCTATCCCATCATAGTAGACATGTACCGAACAACAAGAGTCCCACAAGAAATGAAAACAAATAAGTTGGTGCCAGTCAAAACCAAGGCAAAAACTCTATGATTCTTTTCGAGGAATCTCGATTGCTGCAAAGCTATACAATAGAATTCTATTAAATCGCATCAGGGATCACATTGTGGGACTGCTCCGTGGAAATCAGAATGGGTTCCGTAAAGGTCGTGGGACCATGGAGCCCATTTTGGCACTTAGACGGATAATTGAAGAGTTATCAAAAAAGAAAGACAGGCCTCTTGCTGTTATCTTTGTTGACTTCTTCAAGGCCTTTGATTCAGTCTCTCGCTCACGCATGTTCAGCATACTTTCATTATATGGGATTCCTGATGAAATTATTGTAGCAATCAGATCAGTATACGATGGTTCGACAAGATTTGTGTCTACTGTTGACAGTGACACAGAACCATTTGAAGTGTTATGGGGCGTCCTCCAGGGAGACACACTTGCACCATTCTTGTTCATAATTGTGGTTGACTATGTTCTACGCATGTCCTTAGATCATCATAATGATGATGGGGTGATGATAACTCCACTTACTGGCTACAGAAGTCGAGGAAATCCTGCCAAGTACCTAACTGATCTAGACTTTGCTGATGACTTAGGAGTACTATCAGAATCACTAGAAGGCGCCCAACGGCTCCTCAGCTCATTAGAACATGCTGCTTCTAGTGTTGGTCTTTTTATTAACTCCAGAAAGACCACAATTTTGACAGTTAACTTTGAAAGTCCTCAGCAAGTCTCTGATCGGATGAGCATAAGCTCATAGGATGGTATGCTTGAGCATGTGGACGACTTCTATTACCTGGGATCATGGATCCGGAAGTCAGGTGAGGACCTTCGAATACGTAAGGGAAAGGCATGGGCAGCCTTGAATAGGCTTTCCAGGATTTGGAAGTCACCGAGAATTAATCGGAAACTTAAGGTCCGATTATTTAGAGCAGCAGTAGTTCCAGTACTCCTCTATGGGAGTCCATACTGGGCTCTAACTGCTGAGGACACCAAATCTCTGGATGGCACATTCACAAGAATGCTACGCCGGGTTCATTGTGTCAAGCACAATGCACAAATCTCCAACCAGACTCTATATAACATTGGAGGTGTCTCATTGGTTCCCCCAAGCTTGACACTCGCCTCCGCTTCGCCGTGAGGACCAGCCAGTGCATAATCTTGTACTTTGGCAGCCTCGTGGAGTGAATAAGCATGGTGGACAGCCCATGACTTTCTTGAGACGCATCTTAAAGGACACTGGCCTTGAAGATGCGGATGATCTAACAAATGTCATGGGTGATAGGGAGTTGTGGCGGCGCAATTTTGTCGACAAGCCGGCACAGGATTCTTAAAAATGCAGCTGCAATGCACCATGCCGATCCTAGTAGTAGTCGTAGAACAGTGTATTCCCTTTGCTAAAGGTTGTTGCTCCATAGGTTCCCTCTTATATAACAGTAGGTTAGATTAAGGGGGGGGGGGGGGGGGGGGGGGGTATACCCCCCCCCATGAACCTTTTTTTAAAATGGCTGTCAATTAGTGTTAAATAATAATATTGCTATTGTGTCATGGTCAACCACTGTATGGAAGGCCAAATAGCCTTTATAGTAAAATTTGAAAATTTATAGCTTCCCCCTAGCGGCTGGCGGCGGAATTAAAGATTTCACTAAAATTGATACTAGTCCCTCAATTTTGGTCCAAATTTCGTGAAACCAATTTTTTTGGACTCAGCGCGATCGATCGATTGGCTAATAAGAAAAAATTGTAATATTTATCAATATTCCATAAGATAACTTTTAAAGAGCTTCCAAAGCTCGTTCGAATGAGCCATAAACAAAGAAAATTGGTTAAGAAATGACGGAGTAGTAATTTGAAAATGAAAATTGTCATTGCGAGAAAATACCCTTCAAAGTTTAAACAGTCCCGCCAAAAGTGGCTGTCTGTGTTCTGGTTGGTTAATTATTTCTGGTATGAAGGATGCACACCAAAGAGCTACAATATTTATTACGGGGGCTTTTGGGGACGCTGATTCCATTTCCGATGTCAGTTTTAATGTTTGGTGGAACCTAGTCAGTCTGTCGGTCTTCTGTCTTTCTTACAATTTGACGGACAGACCGACATACGGAAAAACAGTAATAACTCGAGAACTAAAGCAGGTCTCACTAAGCGGTTTTCAGAATTGTAATCCTCATTAAATTCTGCTCTAGACGATGAGCAAAGGGGGGTATTCCCCCCCCCCCCCCCCCCCCCCCCCTCTTAAAGGAATCAATATTCAACCCAAGACTTCTGCTGAATATACTATTTTACCACGTCCTACTGTGTAGTGTACTGTACACGTATACCGTATACTGCTAGGGGGTAAACAACCCATGATGTTCTGTGTACAGTCATAGAGATAAGAAGCCTTACTGCTTATAATAATACCTAAATAATACATAATAATACTACCACCAAGCTCAGTTGATTAACTAACAAAGTTGGCATTTCTAATTTATTGTTTGTTATTATGGAGGAAAAATGAAAAAGACGAAAACTCACGTATGGATCACAAAAAAAAGGCAAATTTTGCAAGTTATAGACCTGAGAGAAGAGGTGACATATAAGAAAAATTCAAATGGGGGTAAACAATAAACAACCAAGGAATTATTCTTGTTTACAACTTGAGTTGTTCTACAAGTTGCTGACAAAGTTGTTCAAAAAGTTGCCACATGTAAACCGGCCTTAAGATTTGGTTATCCCGCCCTTTAATACCCATTAAAATGATTTTAATATTCAAATTAACCACATGGGACTTCATGAAAATGGGTATCAAAATGACATGAAATAACTTAAGATATTGTTAGATGTATAATAATAATAGTAACGAAATTATAATGTCTATGACTGCGATTTAACTTTTAATTACCGGTATAATATTTCATTCACATTAATTAAGTAACTCTTTTATAGAACAGTAAGTAGGCTTGAGAGGTTAGAACCTTAGTTACAGGTACCAAACGAGCATGACTGTCACTAACGCAATACCAAACAGATTTACCGCCACCATGACAACATTTATCTATATCTAAGCAACCATATGACGTCATTGCACCGTTAATACAGTTATTAATGAAGTTAAAACTCTCTAAAGAGTCGATTTCACTGTTAATATAGGCGATGTAATGCCCGGAATACATTGTCCCGGAATGCTCCACAACACCGTATAGGGAATACTTAACTGAGGTCTGACGGGGATTAACTGACCTACAATAGTTCACGCAGTACGGCCCAACATCCAACAGAAGTGGGAACGTTATGTGGCCTTTATACTTCCGTAAGCGAGAACCTTCCTGTATGAATCGCTTCAATTGGAAGCTGAGAAGCGGGGGGAGTGTCTCTATGAGACAGCGTTTCTCCGCTGGGCTGTAAACCGCCTTCTTCGAACCGCGGCGTTTCGCGCAGACATCGCAACTACGCAGTCCAACAATTGGCTCCTTGGAGGTAAATTCGAATATCAATGACTCTAAAGTGTAATTATTCCTATCTAGTTTAGGAGGTTCAACAACCACCAAGGCCTCTATGTCTTCGTCTACCTCTTGCTTAACTTCCTCCAAGATCCCACTGTCCCCCTCGCTGTCTAGTCCCAATGATGCACTTTTGCGATCCGGAGACTGCCCGTTGCTAAGCGATGAAACAGACGATGCCCCTGTTGTCTCCATGGCGACAGGAGGCGACTTCCTATCGAAGAATCCCTCGTCGGCGGGGTTTATAACATCCTCGTTTAGTTTAATGTTCCCCAAGTTAGCGGAGAGTTCTGTCATAACGTCGTCGAGACCGACCTCAACGTCACCATGCAGACGAACTTCCAGTCTCGTGTACTCCTGGGAACTGGCAGTGGCGTTAGAGAAACAGTCCCCGGGGGTGGGATCGCAGAAAGCTGTATCCATCTGGGAGCTGCTCCCATCCTCCTCCTCCTGGTAGAAGCAGCTCCCATCCATCAACTCCTCCGCCCCGTACAGAATGGTCGTATCGAAATCTGAGTCGGAATCACAGACTCCCTTCTCTGTAGCAACCAGTGTATCCGCAATGCTGTCAGCAGCACCAACAAATGCCTCTGATTTACTCTCTGTAACGCCATTGGCTGTATTATTGTGCGACTCACACCCCTGACTGTTGTGGCTGCTTCTCCTGTTCGCTTTCTTCCTGGCTAATTGGCTGGATTTCTTCTGAGCTCTCAACTGCTTCTTGGTTTGGTGTTTACTGGGGGTCGTCGCGTTTTTATTGCTTTTCTGATTAGAATTAAGTTCAGTAGCGGTTTCGGAGGGTAAATCAACAGTTTTGTTACTAGAATCGTTGGTTATCTTGTTTTTTGCTTTATAATTGACTTTATTGGGCGTCTCATTGTTACAGAGACACAGAGAAAGATCCATAAATGTCTCCCGAAACCGCCGTATCTCATCGCACTCCAGACAGTGGATACTGTTAACAAAGACCCCGCCGAATAGCGTGTGGATTACTGTTGACTTACTGCAACCTCCAAATGCTCGGATATCCGTGCGGACTTGTTTGTCCAGAGTGGACGGGTCCACTTTACTGGACAACCCAAAGAAAGAAAGAATCCCAGACTTTATTCTCTTGGATTCTTCTTCATGGAGTCCGTTCAGGAGACTCAAAAACAATTCGTGGGAGTCTTGTTGGTGGTAGCCGATAAACTGTGCAGATTTACGGCAGATCTCGTTGAATAGACACTTAGGGTTGACAACTGAATCGGCAGAGTTATTGAGTAACTCGTCGAGAGTTGAGAGGAAAGCCGATGCGAGAGGTCCAGCCCGACCAGGATGGATGTCGCGAAAACCATCAGCTGGTAATATCCCGCCTTCAGCGGGTGACATCCCGCCTTCAGCTGGTGTTACCTTCGCCACTGCATTAGTGGAACATGAATTAGTAAACATTTGGTAAAGTCCAGGACTTCTGGAAAGGCACTGCAAAACAGAATTAAAGAAACAGGTATTGCCTAGGTTACTAAGACCCTTGACAGATCTGGAGTCGTTCTTTGTTGGTGTAATACAAGATTGATTACCGGTATTAATAGACGACGATTTATTATTTTTAGCTTCATTCGATTTTTTGGCTTTATAGTTAGCCGATTTCGATTTATTATAACCCTGGGATACTATTTGCACTGCGTGGTCCAGTTTCTTGCTGTCCGACGTGTTTAGAAATTCTTCGCAACAGTAACACCAAATGGCTTCATTATGTAGGTTATAACAGATGGAGTGACATGACGATCTCGGAGCTTCGTAATGTTTCAATGCGTGTTTATTATCACTTTTACGATCACATCCAATATAGCCACAATGCAAGCAGCATATAAACTTTGAGTCTTCCGACGACTTTTCGCAGGTTTCGCATAAATAACTAGAACCTTTAAGGTTTTTACTTAAAAGGGAAGTGTTTATGGCTTTATTTATGTGGTGGCAATCATTGCTATTATCTGAAACAACATTTTCTTCCATATCGTGATCGCCGCCACAGTTTATGGTAGATTGTAGTTGGCAGTCAGATAGTTCGACACGGCAGTCCGGTAGAACATTCTCATCAACAAACGTATCACTAACCAAAGGTTTTGTCGATGCTGGTAATATCATTTTGGTATTCTTTGCTCGACGTTTTGATGGCATCTTACAATACCGATACCGGTAGTCATTAATTGCAATAATTATCTACTATCAGTAAGTCAGTCTGTCAGTATCCAGTATCGCTACCGGCTGACCGGTACCAGTATGCAGTAGTCTAGTGTCTAGTAGTCAGACCAAGGCATGTACAGCTGTATGGAATTCATCCAAAAAGTGCACTGGATAGCGCGCCGACCAATTTTTATGCGCGCAACGCGCCAATGCAATTTCGAAGCAAATCGCATGCCAACGAAATTTTGAAGCACGCTATCAGCAGGTCAGGCTGTGAATTGAAACAATTTTGAAGAGCGCCGCGCCAATGCAATTTCAATTTTGAAGGAGTGTAACCACTAAGACTGCACTAACTAACCCAGTAACGAGTAACCAGTCCAGTGCACAGTCTGCAAGACTGCAACTACCGGTCAGCCGGTACCACCACTGTCAGAGCGTCAGTCTGTCAGTGTCAAACCGTAGTTTTGTAGTACCGAAGGATACCTGTCAGCCTGTTACTGTGTTATTCATTACTGCATTATTGTCAGATTGTGGTACAGCACACCAGAGTACTGCTGTAGCTGTACTGACAGACTGAAGTCTGCAGTAGTCTGGTAGTACCGGTAACCAGGTAACCATACCAGCATACAATAGAATAACAGAATAAAGAAAGGCGAGTGACTGAGCGAAGCGAGCCGACATTTTTAGACAGGCTGACAGGTACAAGCTAGTCATATCAGCATATAGGCAAGCTACCAAGCTACGTAATCTGGTACCGGTAATCAATCAGACTGTCCGCTGTCCCGACTTTTAAGGCACTTCCGTAATTGTTTTTTCGAGCGTACACTAGTACAGTAGTAGGCGACTCAGTAGTCAGTACTGCAGTATGTACAGACAGATGTACTTCAACCGTTCAACGGCTTTTCGGTGACTAGGGTAGGCCTACGGCAGTACGAGTACGGTATCTATCTGCATGTAATAATACTGTACTAGGCTGATAGCAGGATAGGCCTACAGTAATAATAGTTGAATTGTAATTTAATGACAAAGTGGTTTACTAAAAGTAAAGTAAAATAAAAGTGAAGTTTTATGGGTTTGACTTTTCCGCGTAGGTGTAGTCTAGGCGTAGGCTACGCTTAGCTGATAGAATGCAGTTTTGTGTGGGTCAATTTTTGTGTAGGTACCAGTAGCCAATGAATAAATCGAACCAGAGCTTTAATAAAGGAGAAGTAATTTCAAATAAGCTTAATCCTACAAACAATATAAAGCTTAATTAAACCTATCTATCTACCCAGGGCTGGGGGAATCCCTAATTATTATGAGGGGGACCATTATAAAAGCCGCTGGCATTTCTAACGGTTTAGAGGTATGACATTGAAACTATTGACTTTTCCTCAAATTTATTCCTCTTTCAAATAATGAAAAAACCGCGGCTGTAAAAGCTCTTTTGCTGAATTGTCCGGTTATTTTTCCTTATTTTTCCCGTAAAATACTCTGTAGTTGGTTTACCAGGCATAAAAAGGCCGTGTCCTTGCTGTACTGGTGTTTTAGCGGACATAAAAGCTATTTCTTCTGTATTTGTACTTTAGAGGACATAATCCGTAATTCCGTGACGTAAAAGCTCGATACTCTTGAAAACAGTGTCGCTACCATGACGATGGCTAGCAGCTGATATTGCCACGTCGACGTTTCTTTGTATCTTTGTTCTCTCGTTGTTCAGGTTGACCAATCAGAGCGTTTGTTGTCTCTGTGTTGGAGGTATATACAGAAACTCAGTAGTTCAGTGTTATGTTTTTGCCCAGAGCCTAAGAACCGGCTTTTGGCACCTCCGTGTTTTCAGTTTTTAGTCTTACACTAGTAGGTTTAATTATAAGGACATATATCCTTTAACTTGCTAACTGATCATACATACTGACTGCTGAAACATTGCAAACTCATAACAATCAGTGTTTTCATTGTTGTTTTATACTGCTATTTACTGTCAGTTCTTCATAATATGGTTGATGAAATATTATATTTGGAATAACGATAAATAACCCCGAAACCCAATATTCTTGATATACCGAAGGTAAGAGAGAAAGGTTACCAATAACGATTGTGACTTATGTTAAAGTGGTTTGAAGTGAATCTAATGTTATTTGATAGACCCTACATGAGTCAGTCTGTGTTCCTTTTATATGTGACTAAAATCAGTGAAGATTGGCAGATTAGTGTGCAGTATTGTGCAGCATTGTGTATGAGTGAGTCTGTTAAAGAAGCAATTCCTAAAGAATGCGCCATATATGTGAATTATAATTAAGCCATATCGTTGTGAGTAGTTTAAGTCATAACTCTGTTTATAGATAAAGCGCCACGTCCTAAAGGAACTGTTAATATTCCCGAAGGTGAATAATATTGTCAGAGATTATATAAGACTGTCAGTCGAATAATACATTAGGCTTACATAGCAATAAAATTAAACCGTCGAACCCAATCTCCCGGGAATATCCAGCGGGTGAATGATCGCGCACAGATTGGTTTCGACTAGTGTAGTGAATCAAATACTTGTCATAGACTAAAAACCGATTTAATATCTAGAAGACATCTTAATTTGGTGGGTTAAACTGCCAAAGGTCTGAAAGCGCGAACATTAAAGGATATAGCTTCTTTGTTGCAGTAAGCAATAAAGTTGAAAGTACCGGTCAACCGGTAAACCTGAACCGGTACATCTGTAGGTCAGTAGGCCCAACCGCAAGAACAGGTACTGCCGTAGGTCCGTAGGTCCAACTGCCAGAACCGGTACTTCTGTAGGTCCGTAGGCCTAGCTGTCCTAACCGGTACTTCCGTATAAGTACACTAGTATTATTCGATTTGATTGTTGCATACCGGTAGGCTGTTAAGGGATTAGGGATTGATCACCCCTTATTCCTTTATATGGTTTACTTATTTCTGTCAAGTTTTATTTATTTGTAGGCCAGTATTGAACAGAAGGCGTGTAAGCCTGATCAGATTGTACAGACGATTTGTAGGCTGAGCTGTTGTCTGATTGCTGTTAAGTCCGAACGGATTGCAGTGTGTGTAGATCACCTGTCCGATTAAGTACGATTAGGAAGTAGGGGCAGCGAACGCTGTAAGGTAAACCCCCAACTAAAGAATAAGTCGCACTACTGGGTTAGAGCGCATACTCCCTAATCATTTCGGAGTCTGCATGTCCTGTAGTTTATTTAGGCTTGAGAGTAGTCTGCCATCGTTTAGTCTGTACTTTGTTTGTGTAAGTCTGTACGGGTAGCGTATAATTTTATTTAGATAATTTGTAGGCTGGATAGTTGTCTGGCTGTTATTAGGTCTGAACGGATTGCCGCGTGTGTAGATCATCTGTCCGATTAAGTACGGTTAGGCAGTAGGGGCAGCGAACGCTGTAAGGTAAACCCCCAACTAAAGAATAAGTCGCACTACTGGGTTAGAGCGCATACTCCCTAATCATTTCGGAGTCTGCATATACCGTAGTTTGTTTAGGCTTGATAGTAGTCTGTCAGTGTTCGGTCTGTATTTTGTTTGAATAGTTTGTACGCGTAGCGTAATATTTATTATTCAGAGTTTATGCGATTATCCGCAACATTCATTCCCCAAGTTTGTTCCTACAGTGATTGTGTTTGTTATACATACCGCTATAGTTAAATTAACCCCGGTACTACACGGGCTGCTCGGCGTAGGTAAAGACTGGTGATTTTGTGCATCGGTCACTCCAGCAGATGCCGTGGTTCTTTTAGCTGTTCAAGTATATTTAACTACTGATTATCTGTTGTACAAGTACTCGTACCTAATTTAGGGTTTAGTGTACAGTACTTTCCGAAGTAATTAGTGTAGGCATTATATCTGTGTTGTAAAGTGGTTGATAGGCACATTCGATTAGCTCTATTAACTTCTAGGTAGGAACACTCCGTGATACATAACGTAGAACCTATAGCGATACGGCTATAGGTCGTCAGGCGGTGGTATTTTCCTATCTGGACAACGCAGTGTATTTACTACTACTTATTATTTCAAATACCGTAGTACCCTGTCCGTTGTAATAACCAGAATTCTAACCCTTTGTTAGGCTGGTTTGTAGACTTCTTGTAAAAATACCCTAAAAATTTCGTATTTTGTGTTTTTGTAAATTTTTGTGTTTATTTAGAGATTGTAATCTCACCCGAATTGTACGTAATTTGTAGTATTAAGTAACTTAGGTAAATTATAATTATTTGTTTTAGTGTCTTATAAGTAACACTTCATTGAAAGCGCACCGCTTTGTGTAGTGATTACCCCCCAGAAATAATAACATTTATTTCAAACATTGACTAAACCCATTAAAACGGGTATAAATACATTATAAATCAAATCTAACGATTTATAAATAGTAGGCCTACCATAAAACCATTAGGTCTCAATATCAGTTGGATTACTGCTCAAATAACGGTAATAAAGTAAGTAAAGTAACAAAGTAACCCTAAAGTAACAGAAATTCAATTATTTGAAATAATTGATATACCGGTATTTACGATAGGCCTATTATCTTTATTTCTATAAATCTAGGCTGAAATTATACCGGTACTTGTAATTAATTCTATTTCAGAATTATATATCCTACAAACTGTAAGCTGTATACCGGTATTCCAGATAGGCCTATTATATATTTATATATATTTGTGCTAAAATTATACCGGTATTCTGTGATAAACCTAGTCTGTAATAATACTTATATAGTTATATATACTATAAGTATACCGGTATTCTAATATATTATATATATATCACGCTACACTGAGTAGCAGTACCGGTAATTAATTACTAGGCTAGCAGTTAATACTGAGTTACTAGACTTACTCAGACTGTAATACAGCAGTAGACATTCAACGGTATACATAGTCATGTCTGATACTAAGCAGAACCTGTCCGACAGTATATTAGATGTAACTATCTGCGACTCAGATAGAGATGTACAACAGTCTGGTCGTAAATTCAGTTCACCTCCCACTGTGAGGAAGGTCATCCCTCCAGTAGTAATAACAGAACCTAGGCTAGTCCAACATCGTAGGTCTATCATAGGCACCCGAGCTCAGGTCAAGCGGGACCAACAAGCAGCGGAACAGCAACAACCCGCTAGTCAAGAATTTATTCCTCAGCGGCCCAGCAGCTCCAGTAGTGAGGATACTGTAGAGCTGACACCCGAGCGCGGAGCAGAGATGACGGATGCAGTTTATACGGATCCCCTTCTCATCCTTCCTGCAGCCGTGCTCGCTGAGTTATTGATCGCGGTGGAAGAACACCAGATCGATTGGGCGAGAAGTCAACGGTCAACTAGAGATAGTTACGCGGGATACACGAGTGAAGAACTGAAGTCTATTGTCGAGTCGCAATGGAACTTCCCCGGACCCGGACTCCCGTTTGATTTATCAGAAGCTGCCTGGGAAGACATACACCGGATGGGAGTAGCCAAGGAAACCATCGATCCAGCTGTATGGAAGAGGTCCGCAGCCGGATACGCACAGGGATTCTTCAGCTCTATGGAGCGAGTAGAAAGACAACTGTTTAAACAACCTCAAGGACCTCAAGAGCAGGGACAGCTGCTTTATCAAGTTAGAGAAAGAGTTCTGCGAATTAGGCTAATCTTATCCGCCTTTGAGGAGGCTTCTAAAAGAAGACAAGACACGTCGTTGCAAGTTGCCGTAAAGACTTGGTTTCAAAGGGTGAATCTCCAAGTTCAAGGAACAGCTCAGTGGAAAGCTCAGCTGGAGGAGCGATCAACCCATGGAGAATCAACAGACGCCACTTTTTCCCAAGTGGAAAGTGAAGCGACGGCAGAGAAACCACATAAGAGGGATGCCATTGACATCTATCTGTCAGACTATCAGCGTTTTTTAGGTGATGACGAGTTGAGGAGAAGGTTAGAGGGCTTAGCCCTAATAGCGAAGGAACCAAGCTTGTGTTGGATGCCATCGATGTGGAAATGAGGGCTGCGAATCAGGCTAAATTTGATGAACAACTCCGCCTGACACGAGTCCAAGAAGAACAAGTAAAGAAAAAACGTATAGAAGACAGAAAGAAAGCAGCAGTGGTAGCTGCAGAAGCAGAAAGAAAAGTGGCAGCAGCAGAGGCAGCAGCAGAGGCAAAAGCGGCAGCGGCAGAGGCAAAGGCGGCAGAGGCAGCGGCAGAAGTAAAGGCGACCTTGGCAGAAGCAGCAGCTGAAAGAAAGGCGGCAGAGGCAGTGGCAGAAGCAGAACGGAGAGCGACTGAAGAAACCACCCAGTTAGAATTGGAAAACATTCAGGAGAATCAAGACTGCATAAATAAACAGTTAACGGCTAGCAATATGCAGATGATGGATCGATCTACTCCCAAAAGACAGGGATATACATCATCGGAGGAAGGCGATACCACCGATGCTGAAGGCAAAGGAAATAGATCTCGTCTAAGCAGACGTAAAAGAACATTCCACCGTCAGAAATTGCCTGATTTGCCTCCAGCTGTTAGAAGGCAACTAAATAATACCAACTTAGGTAGTACAGAGCCCACAGACCAAATAATTAAAATAGAAAGACTCCCTACTATAGTAGATGAGCCTGAAATAATTAGGCCTGTTCTTGAAATCACCCCTTCGGTAATAGATACACCTGTGCTCCCTGAAGCTACCTATAAATTCCCTCTGCATAGCACTAAGCTACCTGTGCCCCGTAGAACTGCCCAGGAGACAGTTCAGGTCCTGGACCCCGAGCGAAATATTCCAAATTTGTCGCCCGTTGTCCCTCGTCTGCCCGCTACGACGTTGGCGGATCCCGTTTCGGCGGTTGATTGGGTAGACGAGAGACGGCGGGGGATGGATATTCTCCTCGGAGAGATGAAGGAGAATCGGAGACTCTCCTCCCAACAGGTCCGAGAGTTGGAAGGGACTGTCCAACATTTAAAGGGAACAGTGAGGGAAAGTAAGTTAGAGTTGCAAGAGGTGCAGCAAAGTATCGCGTTAGAACGCGATAAATTAGTAAACTTAAAAAAGGGTATACCACCACCCTCTGTAACAATGTGTCAACCCGTTAGGTCTGAAGTATCTCATGCGCAAGGTGTGGAGCCTACACGCATTTATACTGCTAGCGAAGTAGAAACTCCTATAGTGAACCCTATTAAGGGTAATTATAGACCTGTTGATAATGATATTCCCTATAGAACTGATCATAATCCGAGAAATTTATATACCGATAACTCGATATTAAATAGCACGATGGCCCAAGAAAGTTTTACGCGTCAAATGGCTAGAACCGAAGCCCGGCAAGCAGTAAAGGTTGGATAGATCGTCAAGTTCAATGGAGATGAGATGAAATGGTTACCTTTTAATGAATATTACAAAGATAACATACAGAACTCTGTACTATCTAATGGAGAAAAACTTAGATACCTCATCGAGTGCTTGGAAGGATCTCCCAAGTTAATGGCGTTAAAGTTTATTGGACATCCAGACGGATTAAGACAAGTTTGGGATACACTAAACATCAGGTATGGTAATAGGAATAACATCGCTGGGTACTTATATGCAAAGTTAGTAGCGCCCCGAAAGTTTATTAGTAGTGGAATTATCGAGTTTTCCGATGAGATCCAGGAGATCTGCAGACAATTAGATTGGCTAGGTAAGTCTCATGAGTATCAGAACACTATGGTTATTAGAGCAGTGGCTTCTACTTTACCGAAAGGTGGAGTAGGTACACGCTGGGATAAGAAAGTGTTATATATGATGGAACAACAACGGCGAGACCCTACCATGGCTGATCTCATGTCATTCCTAGATGGAGAAGTGAAATTACAACTCCTCAAGCAGTCCAGAGAGAAAACACTGGAAAACAAGGTATGTGAAAAAC